>SKCR01037015.1:0-203188 GCA_019454045.1 Zanthoxylum bungeanum | reverse complement strand
ACATAGACGAACTTAGTCTACGAGTTATAGTCTCGTGAGGGCTTACAGTGACGACACCCACAAACGTCATTCACACACAATCATGAAAAAATTACAAAAGCAAAGAAAATAGTCTCGATAGTTACACATAATATTTTCCTCAAAGAATGCATACTAATGAAATTAGAGAACCTTCAAAGTACTCAATGCAACTAAAATCGAAGTTCTTAAATAAATTATCTAAGCCAGACTCACAGTGTGTATGTGTACAGGTCCATTCACAGCTCAACTCCTAAGTTAGCAAACTCGATGATTTTATCTCAAAAATTGGGATCTGATGGGTCAAACAAACCTAAATGTCTCAAAAGTGCTATGTAATTGCTGTTGGAGTTTCTATAGCCCCGAGGATCGAATAACAAGCATAAAACACATGTGAATACAATCGAGGAAGTCGCAGAATACTTACATCGATCGGTTGAGCGTTGCGGCGACGAACAAAAAACAACTTTCTGCCCACTGGAAGTCACGGCAGTGAGCTGCTGGATGTCCTCAATTTTCGGTTTCATCTTTGTCCTCCTCTAAGCTCCAAGCTTTTTCATGGTGATTCCAAGCTCATGGGTGGACTTCCCTATCACATTCGCATGTCTCAAAAGTGTGCTAGCACTCAAGAAATTTGCCACAAATTTCCCACTTTGCTTCCCTTCACTGTCACGGTTTTCCCAGCAAAAAACAGAAGAAAAATGCCCAAATGGGCGTGAGAGAGAGAGGTGGGAAGAAGAGAGAGTTGGAAATGTGTTATGTTAAATTGATTTCCAAAATCAATAAATAAAACATATATCAAATTTTTGAAAAAGTTTTCAAAAAGTCAACACAAATTTAGCTCCAAATTTGGCATTAAATGCTATCCACCAACTCACATCAATCACAAGTGACATGTTGTCAATCACTCAAAATGACTTATGATTTGACGCTTGATGCGACTAGCGATTTGACACTTGATTTGACTTGCGTGCCGCACTCAAATTCGAAATGCGAATACGCTCGCAAATAATCCCGGGCTCGGGTTCGCTAATTCCAAATTAACAAATTTTCCGTTGTGACACAATTAAATGATTATGCCTAGCGAAATCACTATTCACATCGCTAACGAATTAATTATAAATTAACTCGTTTGCCCGAATTAAAATCTAATTTTAATTCCGCGTCGAAATTTATTTTTGTATAATATATCGAATATATTATTTTTATCGATTAATTCCAAATTAATCGTTATCTCTCTTTAAATGATATTTTATCCCAGATAAAATATCTCTGTTATTAATCCCAGATTAATTTTCTCTCTCATCTAATTAATCCCAGATTAATAAAGTGCGAGTCATACATCATCGGTGAATCTTCGGGAAGCGACCCATGAGATCCCCGGATATGTTGGCAGTAAATACAATCGTCGGACTATCCGAACACGTAAGTACCTAGTACTACGTTTATACCGATTTACAAGACAAGGTTGGCTTCTAGCAAAGCGTCATGCCTACCCAATTCTCCAGAAATATCCTTACAGGAATAAAAGATCTGTATCAGGCGTAGTATACATAGTATTGCGTATTTCGATCCAGTATAGGATGATCACATGCAAGGCCTGGGGCTAGTACAATGTCTGCCCCGTACGAAGCATATATCAGATTACGAGCAACTAGTCTCTTTATTATCGGATAATCATGACCAAGTCATATTATCCCGATGGTTGCAACCCTTTAGAGAACCAGTTCTGTATCCTTACGCGATCATCATCTCCATATGACAGGAGTGATACTTCCGTCTTGACATCACACCCAACACACTACGATTCTCAATATACCCAGCAGAGGCGTACACATAACCTGTTAAAGCCCTGGACGACCAAAACCAAAGTATATTGATTGTCGCAAGTATTAGCGGTGCAAGTCTCAGGTTAAGACCAAATACACCTACCCTGATTTCGGACTTCCATAGACACATAGTCATACTACCAATGGAATTTCGATGGGGTCTATCCTGAGCGAAACTGTTTCCCGTACCATCGGTAAAACACAACCTCCTATTACACTTGCATGAGTATCCTATACCCAAATATATGAGAACTATGCCGTTTGTGCCCTCACAACGCGCACAAGTGTAATACTAGTCCTTTACGCATTTATCGATGTCCAATATCAATAATACTCTGACTAGGGATATTTAATGATTTATCCTTCATGGATTGATATTGTCTCATATCTTCTCAATCCAGGAAAAAATCACAGGGACCTCCTATCATTTATATATCATGGTGATCTAATCACAAATGATAAGAGAGTAATCTCCTTTGTAACATTGTTAATTTGTACAACAACACCATGATCTATACAAATAGTGACGCTATGGGTCATAACTGTCCAACAATCTCCCACTTGGCCTATAGCCAGTCACTCGAGTGTCTGACACCCGAACTATGTATGGTTGGCTCAAATTGTTGAGGAAATGCTTTCGTTAGCGGATTTGCATGATTATCATGTGATACGATTTATTCGATAATTACATCGCCACGATGTATGATCCGAACGAATCATATGAATATCGAAGTATATATCTGGATCTTTGATGAGACCATTAATTCTTTAGCCTGTGCTGACGCCTAGCTCAGCTGCTAACAGAACTATATCTAATCTAATTAGATTTATTATTGACCCAGATGGCTTCTATTGCTGCCTCAGCTGTAGCAATAACACGCATTTGTTATTTATTCGGTAACAGTATATTGCTTGGAAGATTTCCAGTTCACCGTTCCGTTATTCAAACTGTATAGTACCGTTTGTGACTTATAGTCATTTTTATCGATTATGAAACTTGCTACAGTGATCCCAGTCACTTCAAGTTCTCCATCTTCATAGTATAAGACAGCATCATTAGTTCTCTAAGATACTAACGGATGTTCTTAACATCAATCCAGTGACTATCACTTGGATTGGCCTGTTTGTGACTCTATATGCTCAAAGCGTATGAGACACCAGGTCACGTACATTTTTTAATGTACGAGTTCTCGGAGAGTTTTAACAACTTCAAAATTTTCCCAGAAGATCTTTATTCCTAGAATAAAGGTTGTTTCTCCCAAGAATTCTACGGAGAATTTTCATGAAAGCCAAGCTTTCACCGATTTTATTATGGGAATATCATTTCCAAGAAATGACATATGTTATCATTATTTATAGGACATTATTGTCAGTGCGCTACTACTAACCCTCTTATATACACAAGAATCATTTCGTTTTGAATTAAATCATAAACTATTATGATTACATCAAAACGATAATTCCAAGAACTTAATGCTTGCTTCAATCCATACATGGATCGAGTAACCTGTAAACCTTGTTTGCTAGTTTTGGTACTTCAAAACCGTCAGGATGTTGTAAACATCCTCCAAAAGGTTTCCTTTTCAGGAAAGCGATTTCCCGTTCAGCTGTCATATTTCATAAATGAAACATGCAGCATCAACAAACATTATCCAAATGGATTCACCGTGGCAACAGGTAAAAGGTTGAATCGTAATCAACACAATGTTGATAACGATACATTTTCGCTAAAAGCCTAGCTTTATACGTTGGTATGTTGCCATCCATGTATGTCTTCCTTGAAGACTTATATAGTACCAATAGGCACAATGCCTTGCGGTACATCAACTAGTGTCCAAACTAAGTTGATATACATGGAATCCATTTCGGATTCATGGCACTTTGCCATAATAGGGAGTCGATACTTTGTATCACTTCCTCATACGTAGTCAGTTGGTGTTCCTCAATAAGATTAACATCTTTATGAGGTGAGATCAGAAACCCATACCCCAAGTTGTTTTCTGACTCTCTCCGACATACGTGGCTCTTGTGTATACGAAGATTACTTGTATAGTTTCATCCTTGATGAACTATTTATGTTCCATTAGGAATCGGTGCCAGGAATAGTATTACTCTGATTTTCATCGAGTTTTACTATCCTCCCACTTACCACTGCATGTAGGTATTCCTCTTAGGAAAACCGCATGGCGAGCAACAATTAAATTGTTCTCTAGTGAGTTGTATAAGTACTATACTTATGGTATCCCTAGGATAACCTACAATTGGCACTTATCCAATTTGGGTTCTAGTTTGGTATCATCCAAACATATGCCTAGCATACCCAAATCATCAGGAATGTGAAACCCGATTTCTTTCCCGTTCATATCTAATATGATATCTGTCAAACAGATTTTTATGGAACCTTATTCTTAATAAGTTTTGCACTGTTAATGCTTATCCGTTGAAGGAAATGGTAGCTCAGAGCGACTCATGATTAACCTTATCATGTCCAACAAAATTCGGTTACTCTGTTCGGACACATCGTCAAATGATGTGTTTCGGGAGGAGTCATCTTGAAAGAATACTATACTCTTTCAAGTATATTAGAAACTTATTGCTTAAGTATTTTCCATTACGGTCTAACCGTGACGGTTTGTCTATTTCGTGTCGAAACTTAAAAGTTTCCGATTTGTGTTTCAAAAGAAACACATAACCATAACGCGATGCCACATCCGTAAAGGTCACGAAATATTCATATCCACCTCTAGCCTAGCTAGACATGGGACCACTTGCTTACTATGAACTAGGGCTAACAGATCAGTGGCACTTGCACTTTTACCAAGTAAATAGTGTTTTAGGCGCTTTGCCCAATAAACTAGATTCGTAGACTTTATTTGAATAGGATCAAAGCAGTCCTAGTACCCACTCTTCGAAAGTGTGGATATACGATTCTTGTTTAATTGTGTCCCAGACAACAATGCCACATTTAAGTTTCTTCTGATCAAATCATTTCGAGCTATTAGTTTGTCATATTATATGTTTGAGATTTATTTATATTCAAAATATAAATTCTGTTATCCACATTTAATGTGTTTATCTCAATATCATCTTTATATAATAAAACATTTTAGTGTTCTAGAATATAAAGGTTTATCCGCAACGGATAAACACTGATATAGAGATAATGTATCTAGTCAAACTAGTTACATTATAACAGTTTCCAAATTTAGGTACACACCCGAAGGGTAGTTCCTAAATTAGGTTTCTACGGTTAAAACAACGACTTTCGTCCCGTTTCCAATTTGCAGATAAATATCAATCTGAAGTCAGTATCCTGCTCATAGCAGATTCTCAACATCAGTACATAGTTATGTACCACACTAAGTATTTAAAATCTAATTTTAATACTAGTAGTGAACATATTTATGACAAACATATTTAAAGCCGGAGCCTTGCACTGTCTTTAATTCCTTCATGTCTGCATTGTCCAAACGGCAGTCATGCTTCCGCGATCCCGTTTGCCACAATTTAGGCAGATATTTTGGGATATGTCCTTTATCTCCCAGAATATTATAATGATTTTTCATTTGCCCTTTCAACACTCCAGAAGCCTTTGGGCTAGCCTAGGCCTTCTAGAATATCGAAGTAAGGTGCGCCTTGCGCTACTTGCCTTATTGCAAAGTTTGGCTTTGTCTCCTTGAGAATAGTCATTAACTCTCCAAGAGTTATTATTGCAATTTGATTACTTCTAAGATCTTTAAATAGATCTATGAAGATCCTTCAATTTCATTATCATACTTTAAGGATCTAACCCTTAGTTCTGACAAAGAAATTAAGGAGTCTACTGCGACAAGCTTAATAGATTAAACACTAAAGTTATCATCACATGAATCTTCCAATGATCATGCTCTACTATTTGCTTAACTCCGGGCTTAGGCCTAATATGTTATTTTATCAAATAAAGTAACTTATTAGTTTTCAGGACTATCCTGAAATTATATTCCCAATTTGAAAATTAAACCATTTAAATACATTTTTCCTAGGATTATGTTTTAAATGTCAATCATTCAATTTTATCTTGATTCTAATAGTCCAACTATTTAATCAACGATTTCAGGTACTATTTATTATAATGATTATTATAGTCCAACTATATATTCAATTATAATTTAATTGTTTGAATACAGTCCAACTGTTTTATAAAACAACGATTTAAATATTAGTCCAACTAACATTTAATTTATTTGACGAATGATATTTGATTGAGCGCGTATGGCAAGTAATTAAGCGAATATTGCAAATTCAATTCTTGCCTCCCACTATTTTTCGGCGAGCCTCTAACCCTCTGTCGAGTACTCGGGAAACCGTGCTTCCTAGTGGGCTAGGATCCCGTTAAATATCACACAATCTTGACTTTGGCCAACAAATTGTTTGATAATTAACTAGGTAGATCTCCAAGATCAATTGGATCTAATCCAATTCCTAGATCCAGTAGGGGGACATCCAAGTCCGAAACATATATCTTAAATATGCCAATATATCCAATATATTACCTAATATTTTTCCTCTGAATCAACTAAGCATTGTCTTTGGCACAACAAACTTAGTGATCCCAGTTAAGCGCAACCCATTGACCATGGAAAGCTTCGTAATCAATGTCGATGGACAAGAAGTGGTCTTGAATTTGGCCAACAAACCACAACTTGGACAAGACACCAATATGGAACAAAGCTCTCGTGATTCAAACACATCCTCGATGGACAAAGGCCTTGACTTTGGCCAACAAGCCAATGCCAGTCTCGGATCTTGAGTAAGAATCACTCAATGGAAGGAAAAACGCTTAATATTTTGTGAGGGTTTTTCGCGTGCAAATTGGTAACCAATTTATTATCTTTGTTAAGCTCTCATCATCATACACTCTTAAACATGCATTCTAAACACATAATAAAGCGTGTATAAATAAATAATAATGATATGTGGATGGATACTTAACACATTGATCCTAGATCAAATCTCTCACTCTCACTCTCCCGCTAGCACAAGTATTACTTCTACCCGTTACACTACACTTCTAAAGAAGCCTCATTTACATTGAGGGGAATAGGTGAGAAGAGAATACAAAGAGTAAGGAGGTAATAAGGCTGGACACGCAGGTCCAATTAATAAATTCCAAATTTATTACAATAATTTCTAAAATTGCCCCACCCATCTAATATCCATCCGATATACATTATTCATGCATCGCAAACATGTATTCACACAAGCATGTTATCAATCAATCTAATCAAATTAATTAATCTGATAATTAATGACCATCCAATGTTCAAACAACGATTTGATTTTGCGCGAGTCAAACTCGTTTTGCGAATAAGTACTCAAAGTATGAATTCTTGAATTAAATTAAACTACATAATTAAATCCAATTCAATTTGTATTTAATATTAATTCACGATTTAATTCCAAATTAAATACTACACTTTATTAATAAACCTTTACGACTTAATTTCCAAATTTAATCGTTACGGGTCTCAAACCCCGATTAATATCCGATATTAATTTAATTAAAGTCCAATGGGCTTTTAATTAATTTCTTAAGACGTGGACTTTTGGTCAACTCGGGTCAAACCCAATAACCAAAGTCCAATCAAGAAGTAACCCCATAAGCCTAGAAATCAATTTAGGCCCATTAGACCCAATTAAACTTTAAAGGTCAATTAGTCGCATTTGGGCTTTATGGAAGCGGTTTTGGGCCCAATTGGATCCAATCAATTTAGCCTAAACCCAACTTAGTACAACCAAGCCCAATAAGCCCAATAACAACTTAACAAGCCCAATTTTACAAAATAGGCCCAATTCAATTAAATTACAAAAACCCAATTTTACAATTTAATTACATAAAGTGCATTACATAATTAATTACCCAATTAACATCTCTAAAACATCAATTAGCCTAATTAATCATGCTCTTTAACATCAAATAGTGTCCAACACAATTTAATCAAAAATCAAACCCAATACATGCTCAACAAGTCTCGACAATATAGGGGATTTTATGTCTGATTCGAATTCAATCCAATTAAATCCAATTCGACATTAAATCATCATTCCCAATTGATTTCCAACACATCCAATGATCAAAAAATCAAAAAAAATCCAAGACATTAAGGCTAGTTGACATTCGACCAACACATCAAAATTGGGGAAAAATGTTCCAAACACAATTTCTTGAAATTGATCAAATCAAACTTCAATTAAAAAACATTTAAGCATATTCATTCATCCAATTTCAAAAATTCATGTTCAAAATCAATTTACCCAATTTTAAGCCCTAAATCAAATTTCATGCTTTTACTCCGCTCTGATACCATTGTTGGAGTTTCTACGGCCCCGAGGATTGAATAACAAGCATAAAACACATGTGAATACAATCGAGGAAGTCACGGAATACTTACATCGATCGGTTGAGTGTTGCGGCGACGAACAAAAAATAACTTTCTGCCCACTGGAAGTCACGGCAGTGAGCTGCTGGATGTCCTCTATTTTCGGTTTCATCTTGGTCCTCCTCCAAGCTCCAAGCTTTGTCATGGTGATTCCAAGCTCATGGGTGGACTTCCCTATCACCTTCGCATGTCTCAAAAGTGTGCTAGCACTCAAGAAATTTGTCACAAATTTCCCACTTTGCTTCCCTTCACTGTCACGGTTTTGCCCAGCAAAAAACAGAAGAAAAATGCCCAAATGGGCGTGAGAGAGAGAGGTGGGAAGAAGAGAGAGAGTTGGAAATGTGTTATGTTAAATTGATTTCAAAAATCAATAAATAAAACATATACCAAATTTGTGAAAAAGCTTTCAAAAAGTCAACACAAATTTGGATCCAAATTTGGCATTAAATGCTATCCACCAACTCACATAAATCACAAGTGACATGTTGTCAATCACTCAAAGTGACTTATGATTTGACGCTTGACGATTTGATGTTTGATTTGACTTGCGTGCCGCACTCGAATTAGAAATGCAAATGCGCTCGCAAACAATCCCGGGCTCGGGTTCACTAATTCCAAATTAACAAATTTTCCGTTGCGACGCAATTAAATGATTATGCCTAGCGAAATCACTATTCACATCGCTAACGAATTAATTCTAAATTAACTCGTTCGCCCGAATTAAAATCTAATTTTAATTCCGCGTCGAAATCCAATTTTTTAATAATATATCGAATATATTATTTTATCGATTAATTCCAAATTAATCGTTATCTCTCTTTAAATGATATTTTATCCCAGATAAAATATCTCTGTTATTAATCCCAGATTAATTTTCTCTCTCATCTAATTAATCCCAGATTAATAAAGTGCGAGTCATACGTCATCGGTGAATCTTCAGGAAGCGACCCATGAGATCCTCGGATATGTTGGCAGTAAATACGGTCGTCGGACTATCCGAACACGTAAGTACCTAGTAATACGTTTATACCGATTTACAAGACAAGGTTGGCTTCTAGCAAAGCACCATGCCTACCGAATTCTCTAGAAATATCCTTACAGGAATATAAGATCTGTTTCAGGCGTAGTATACGTAGTATTGCGTATTTCGATCCAGTATCGGATGATCACATGCAAGGCCTGGGGCTGGTACAATGTCTGCCCTGTACGAAGCATATATCGGATTACGAGCAACTAGTCTATTTATTATCGGATAATCATGACCAAGTCATATTATCCTGATGGTTGCAACCCTTTAGAGAACCAGTTCTGTATCCCTACGCGATCATCATCTCCATATGACTGGAGTGATACTTCCGTCTTGACATCACACCCAACACACTATGATTCTCAATATACCCAGCAAAGGCGTACACAGAACCTGTTAAAGCACTGGACGACCAAAACCAAAGTATATTGATTGTCGCAAGTATTAGCGGTGCAAGTCTCGGGTTAAGACCAAATACACCTACCCTGATTTCGGACTTCCATAGACACATAGTCATACTACCAATGGAATTCCGAAGGGGTCTATCCAGAGCGAAGCTATTTCCCGTACCATCGTGAAAACACAACCTCCTATTACACTTGCATGAGTATCCTATACCCAAATATTTGAGAACTTTTTGTGCCCTCACAACGCGCACAAGTGTAATACTAGTCTTTTACGCATTTATCGATGTCCAATCTCGATAATACTCTGACTAGGGATATTTAATGATTTATCATTCGTGGATTGATATTGTCTCATATCTTCTCAATCCAGAAACAAATCACAGGGACCTCATATCATTTATATATCATGGTGATCTAATCACAAATGATAAGAGAGCAATCTCCTTTGTCACATAGTTAATTTGTACAACAACACCATGATCTGTACAAATAGTGACGCTATGGGTCATAACTGTCCAACAATTGCCTTTCTTTGCTCAGTATGGTATGATTTGTTTTTTCTTTTTCGTTTTTTCAACACATGTACCCTTTAAAGTACCGTTTCTCCTTATGGTGGTCCTAACACTCGCGCCATGTGTAGCTTCACACTTATCGGTTATAGGTGGTTTTTTTTCTTTTCAAAATTTTTTTCTCAAATTTTTTTCTCTCATTTGTTTTTAACTATACCATACATCATAACACTAGCAAATCGAGATAGACATCTAAGCAAATGGTCATTCATCAGCAATCAATTTCTTCAACTAGTCACTTTATCAACTACCCAGGTTCTTACTGCTAAAAACCTATTGTTAAGTACTTACAAGTCTAACTTAGATCACCTACTCAAGGCATCAGATAAAAATAAATTGGGAACTTATCTTTTCTAAGATGTCATCTAAAGAAAACAAAATTAATCATTTGGACATATGCTTTACTATGTAGGACTTAAAAAATAAGCAAAATATATATATATATATAAATAGTAGAAACTATCACTACATGTACACACCTTAAAAATTAAAACACGCATAGTTCTCAATGTTAGATAAACATAAAGAAATAAGAGTGAGGATCTGTTGGACAATTATGACCCATAGCATCACTATTTGTACAGAACATGGTGTTGTTGTACAAATTAACTATGTGACAAAGGAAATTACTCTTTTATCATTTGTAATTGGATTACCGAGATATATATAAATGATAAATTCCATATGATTAGTACCTGATTAATAAGATATGAGACAATATTAATCCACATAAGGTTTAATCATTAAATATCCCTAGTCGTAGTATTATCGAGACTGGACATCGATAATGCGTAATAGGCTAGTTTACACTTGTGCGTGTAATGGAAGCGTAACTGCATAGTTCTCTTATATTTGGGTATTGGATACTCATGCAAGTGTAATAGGAGGTTGTGTTTACCGATGGTACAGAAACAATTTCGCTCTGGACAGACCCATCGGAATCCCATTGGTAGTATGACTATGTGTCTATGGGAGTCTGAATCAGGGTAGGTGTATTTGGCCTTAACTTGAGACTTGCATCGCTAATACTTGCGACAATCAATACAATTTGGTTTTGGTCGTCCGGGGCTTTAACAGGTTCTGAGTACGCCTCTTCTAGGTATATTGAGAATCTTAGTGTATTGGGTGTGACGTCAAGATGGAAATATCACTTCAGTCATATGGAGATGATGATCATGTAGGATACGGAACTGGTACTCTTGTATGCTGCAGCTATCGGGATAATATGACAAGGTCATGATTATCGGATTATAGAGACTAGTTACCAGAGATCCAATATGTGCTTCGTAGGGGGCAGACATAATTCCAGCCCCAGACCTAGCATGTGACATTTGATACTGGATCATAATGCGCAATACTACGTATACTACGCCTGCCAAAGATTACATATTCGTTTACAGAATATTTCTGGAGAATTGGGTAGGCACGATGCTTTGCTAGAAGCCAACCATGTCTTGTAAATCGGTAAGGATGTGGTACTGGGTACGCACGTATTCGGATAGTCCGATAACCATATTTACTGCCAACATATCCAGGGATCTCTTGGGTCGCATCCCAAAGATTCACCTATGATGTTTGACTCGAACAAAATTAATCTGAGATTAATAAAGAGAGAAAATTAATCTAGGATTAATTACGGCAATAAATTAATCTGGGATTAATTAAAAGAGAAAGAATTACTCTGGGATTAATTACGTTGAGAATTTATCTGGGAATAAATTTGTCAAAGAGAGAGAACGCGATTAATTTGGAATTAATAGGTAAAGTAAATTTAATAGTTAAATTAGATTTTACTATTAATTTATTTAATTGTGCTAAAATAATATATTAGATATTGAATTGAAATTAGATTTCAATGCGGAATTAAAGTTGGATTTTAATTCAAGCGAACAAATTAATAAGGAATTAATTCGCGAGCGACTTCCGTAATAATTTTGCTAGGCATTATTATTTAATTAAATTAGATTTAATTATGTCGCGATGGAAAATTCGTTTAATCGGATTAAGCAAACCCGAGCCTGGAGTGTGTGGAGTAAGCCACTTGAATTTTGAATTAAAGTGGGTCCCACCAACTTACATCACATGTCTATCAAGTGTCAACTTGAGTGATGGAAGTGGTTGGAGGCATTAAATGCCATTTTTCCCTCCAACACTTTGCCTTTGCTTTTGGTAAAAGTATATACACACTTTTGAGAGTTGACTTGGTTAATTTTTTGTTTTAAGAAACAAAACACAAACTTTTTTCTCTCTCTCTTTTCTCTACCTTGGCCGAATGGCCTTGAAGTATCTTGGCCGAATGGACATTGATCTTGGACGGTCGGATCACTTCTTGTCCGAATGGCCATGCTCCTTGGCCGAATGGCCTTGAACTAGGTCGAATGCCTTGCCTCATCAAGGCCGATTGGATCCCTCTCTCCCAAGCCAAATATTGCTTCTCTTTGAGTGCGATTTTGGTTCTTTTTTTCAAGCCAGTACTTAAAGGAGTCAAGTGAAGGTGATAAGGATACTTACCCGAGAGTTTGGAACTCGATCTCAAGCTCCGAAGCTTCCAACACATCCAACAAAGAAAGGAAAAAGTTTTGAACTCAATCCGATCAATGTGAGTATTCCGCAACTCCCTTTTGATTTATTCACACACAAATCACAACTTAGAGATCTTGGCATGTTCTAGGAACACTAAAAAATGGTATCAGAGCGATCTATGTTTGATTTGGAATTCTAGGGTTCTTAAACTTTAATTTGGGAATTCTGTGTTTGGAGCTTGATTTTCTTAAATTAATGATTTGGTTGAGCTTGGATGATGTTTAATTGGATTTGTATGTCATTGATTTTGTGAAAAATTGATTAGATTAATTTCCCCCAAATTCACATGCTTGGCCGAATATACCCTAGAATTAGCTCATGGGAATTTTTGAAATTTAACATATTGGATGTGTTGTTGGCATGATAGAAATATTGAATGTTGATTTAAATTAGATTGAAATCAAATTGAATGATTTTATATGCCTTAGCTGTGAGCCTTGAAGCATGTTATAAGATTGATTTTGCTTCAATTTGTGTTTGACATGAATTGGAAATGTAGAGCATGATTAATTGAATTAATTAGTGTTTTGGAAGCATTATATTAATTAATTAATTATGGTAATTACACTTGAATTGAATTAATTTGTAATTTGGAATAATGAATTAATTTAATTATTGTATTTGGGCTTAATGGGCTTGGTTGGGCCAAGTTTGGTTTAGGATAATTGGTTGGATCCAATTGGGCCTAAAACCATTTCCATAAAGTCCAATATGATAATTGGGCCTTTAAAATTTTAATTGGGCCTAAATTGATTTTTGCATAAGGTGATTCCTAATTGGGCCTTGGCATCTTGGGTGTGACCCATAATTGCCAAAGCCCATGCCTAAAGAATTAATTGAAAGCCCATAGGACTTCAATTGAATAGTATCAGATACTAATTGGGCCTTTGAGACCCATAAAGATTGGATTTGGAATCCAAGTCTAAAAGGCACAATTGAAAGTGTAGTTATTTAATTTGGAATTAAATATGAATTAGTATTGAATATAATTTAAATTGGATTTAAAATTGTAGTTCGATATAATTCAAGAATACTTACTTTGAGTATTTATTCTCAAACGAGTTGGACTCGCGCAAATCAAATCGTTGTTTGAACATTGGATGGTCATTAATTAAAGATTAATTAATTGGATTAGATTGATTGATAACATGCTATGTGTGAATACTTGGATGTATGTATGAATAATGTATATCAGATGGATATTAGATCGGTGAGGGCAATTTTGGAAATTATTCTAATAAATTTAGAATTTATTAAATTGGACCTGCGTGTCCAGCCTATTACCTCTTTTCTCATTGTATTTCTCTTCTCACCTATTCCCCTCAAAGTAAATGGGGTTTCTTTAGAAGTATTATGTAATTGGGTAGAAGTATGTATAATGCTAGCGGGAGAGAGGAAAATGAGAGATTTGTTCTAGGAAAAAAATTGATGTATATCCATCTGCATATCATTAGTAATTTACTGCGCCTTATTATGCTTTTAGAATGCATGCTTAAGGGTGTATGATGAGACCTAATCAAAGATAATAAATTGGTTGCCAATTTAAGCGAAAAACCCTCAACAAATATTAAGCGCTTTCCTTCCATTGAATGATTCATTCTCAAGATCCAAGATTGGCACTGGTTTGTTGCCGAAAGTCAAGACCTTTGTCCATCGCGGATGTGTTTGAATCATGAAGGCTTTGTTCCATATCGTATGTCTTGTCCAAGTTGTGATTTGTTGGCCAAAGTCAAGATCACTTCTTGTCCATCGACATCGATTACGAAACTTTCCAAGGTTAATGAGTCACGCTTAACTAGAATCATTAAGCTTGTTGTGCCAAAGCCAATGCTTAGTTGATTTAGAGGAAAAGGTTAGGCAATATATTGGATATATTGGCATATATCGGATATATGTTTCAGACTTGGATGTCCACTTATTAGATCTAGGAATTAGATAAGATCCAATTGATCTTAGAGATCTACCTAGTAAAGTTTTATACAATTTGTTGGCCAAATTCAAGATTGTGTGTTATTTAACGGGATCCTAGCCCACTAGGAAACTAGGTTTCTCGAGTACTCCACAGAGGGTTAGAGGCTCGCCGAAAAATAGTGGGAGGCAAGTATTAAATTTTCCATTTCGTTTAGATACTTGCCAATACACGCTCATTTCATTTTTCGTCATTAATATTTAATTGTTGTTTTAATTTAACAGTTGGACTGTATTAAAACTACTTCATTTATAGTTGATTATATAATTGGATTATAGTAATTAATATATTGAATGTAACCGAACAATTGTAGTTGATTATATAGTTAGACTATAGTAATCATTGCATTTAATTGTACCCGAAATCCTTGATTAGATAGTTGGACTGTAGCAATCAAGATGACTGAAAGATTAGCGTTTAAAACATAATCCTGGGTGAAAATATACTTAAACGGCTCTAATTTTCAGATTGGGAATAAAACTTTACGATAGTCCTTGGAACTCAGAAGTTATTCTATTGATAGAGAAACCTCTCGAGCTTGAGCTTGGAGTTGAGCAAATAGTGGAGCATGAGCATTGGAAGACTCATTGTGATGATAATTTTAGTGCTCAATCCGTTATTCACAATCAGAGCTTCTTAAAAGGACATATCCCAAGATGTCTACCTAAAATGTGGCAAACGGGGTCACTAAAGCGTGACTGCCGTATGGACAAGGCAGACATGAAGGAAGTGAAGGCGGGACAAAGTTCCACCTTCAAGTATGTTTGTTATTAACATGTGCACTGCTGGTTTTAAAATTGGATTTTAGATACTGGATGTGGTACATATAATATATATATACTGATGTGTGGAATCTGCTAATTAGCAGAAGACGGGCTTCAGTTGAGATCGACCTATGAGTCGGAAACGAGACGAGTGTCGCTGTTTTGGCTGTGGGAACCTAAGTTTAGGAACTACCCTTTGGGTATGTACTTAAATTAGGAAACAATTATAATGTATCTAGTTTGACTAGGAACATTATCTCTATATCTAGTATAACATGTTGCAGGTATACCTTTATATTCTAGAACACTAAGTGTTTTGTTTATAAAGATGATATTGAGATAAATACATTAGATGTGAATAACAGTATTTATATTTTGAATATAAATGAATCTCATACATATAACATGACAAACAAATAGCTCAAACTGAAATAATCAGATGAGACTTATTTGTGGCATTGTTTTCTGGGACACATTAACAAGACTCGTATATCCACACTTTCGAAGAGTGGATACTAGGACGGATTTGATTCTAATTCATATGATGTCTACGAATCTAGTTTATTAGGCAAAGAGCCTAAAACACCTTTTACTTGTTAAAAGTGCAAGTGCTACCGATCTGTTAGCCCTCGTCCATAGTGACATATGTGGGCCCATGTCTAGCTAGGCTAGAGGTGGATATGAACACTTCGTAACTTTTACAGATGTGGCATCGCGTTTTGGTTATGTCTTTCTTATGAAACACAAATCAGAAACTTTTGAGTAATTCAAAGAGTTTCGACACGAAGTAGACAGACAGACCGGCTAAAGTATTAAACCATCACGGTTAGACTGTGGTGGAAAATACTTAAGCAATAAGTTTCTCGATTACCTGAAAGAGTATAGTATTCTTTCACAGTGGACTCCTCCCGGAACACATCAATTGAGTGATGTGTCCGAACAGAGAAATCGAACATTGTTAGACATGGTAAGGTTTATGATGAGTCGCTCTGAACTACCATTTTCTTTCTAGGGATACGCATTAACAGTGCAATACTTATTTTGAATAAGGTTTCATGTAAATCTGTTAGACAGACTTCATATTAGATATGAACAGGAAAGAAACCAGGTTTTCTCATTCCTGAAGATTTGGGAATGCTGGAATAAGTAAGTTTGGATGATACCAAACTAGAACCCAAATCGGATAAGTGCCTAATTTGTAGGTTTTCCTAAGGAAACCAAAGTATAATACTTATACAACTCACAAGAGAACAATGTAATTGTTGCTCTCCATGCGGTTTTCCTAAGAGGAATTCCTATATACATTGGTAAGTGGGAGGAAAGTAAAACTCGATGAAAATCAGAGTAATACTATTCCAGGCACCGAGTCCTCACGGAACACCAACAGTTCATCAATGATTAAACTGTACCATAATCTTCGAATACACAAGAACCGCGTAAGTCGGAGAGAGTCAGAAAATAACCTCGGAGGTATGGGTTTCTGATCTCACCTCATAAAGATGTCAATCCTATTGAGGAAGACGAACCGACTACGTATGAGGAAACGATATAAGGTATCAACTCCTTTTATGGTAAAATGTCATAAAGTCCGAAATGGATTCCATGTATATCAACCAAGTTTGGATACTAGTTGATGTACCAGAAGACATTGTGCCTATTGGTACTATTTTAGTCTTCTAGGAAGACATACATGGATGGAAATATATAAATGTACGGAACTAGGTTTGTACATAATGGGTATCGTCAACGACATAGTGTCGACTACACGAAACCTTTTCACTTGTTTCCATGATTAAATCCATTTGGATAATGCTTGCTGATGCTGTATTTTTCATTTATGAAATATGGCAGCTGAACGTCAAAATCACTTTCCTTAAACAGAAACCTTTTGGAGGATGTTTTATACAACAACCTGACGGTTTTGTCATACTAAAACATGCAAACAAGGTTTGCAAGTTAAATCGATACATGTATGGATTGAAGTAAGCATTGAATTCTTGGAATTAACGTTTTGATGTAATCATTATGGTATATGATTTAATTCAAAACAAAGATATTCTTGTGTATATAAAATGGTTAGTGGGAGCGCACTGACAATGATTATCCTATATAATGATGACATGTCATTTCTTGGAAATGACATTCCATAATACAATCGGTGAAAGCTTGGCTTTCATGAAAAATTATCTGTAGACTACTTGGGAGAGACAACCTTTATTCTAGGAATAAGGATCTACTGGGATAGATCTAAAAGTTGTTGGCACTCTCCGAGAACTCGTACATTGAAAGACATGTACGTGACCTGGTGTCTCATATGCTTTGAGCATGTGGAGTCACAATCAGGCCAATCCAAGTGATAGTCACTGGAATGATGTTAAGAACATCCTTAAGTACCTTAGGTGAACTAAGGATGTTTTCTTAAGCTATGGAGAAGGAGAACTTGAAGTGACTGGGTTCACCACTGCAAGTTTCCAAACCGACAAAAACGACAACAAGTCGTAATAAGGGTACTATATAGTTTGAATAACGGATTAGTGAGCTGGAAATCTTCCAAGGAAGATATTGTTGCCGAATAAACAACAAAAGCGGAATATTGATGCAGCTGAGGCAGCAAAAGAAGCATTTTGGATCTATAATAATCCTAATTAGATTAGTTGCAGTTCTGTTAGCGTCTGAGCTAGGCTACAACACAGGCTAAAGAATTAATGGTCTCATCAATGATCCAAGTATGCACTTCAACTGAATCATCTGATTGTTCGATCATACATCGTGGCGATGTGATGACCAAATAAAACGCATCAGATGATGACATTGCAAATCCGTTGATGAAAGTTATTTCTCAGCAGAAGTTTGAGCGACCTGTACATAGTTTAGGTGTAGAACACTTGAGTGATTGGCTATAGGCCAAGTGGGAGATTGTTGGACAATTATGACCCATAGCCTCAGTATTTGTACAGAACATAGTGTTGTTGTACAAATTAACTATGTGCCAAGGGAAATTGCTCTTTTATCATTTGTAATTAGATTACCGAAATATATATAAATGATAAATTCCATATGATTAGTACCAGATTAATAAGATATGAGACAGTATTAATCCACATAAGGTTTAATCATTAAATATCCCTAGTCGTAGTATTATCGAGACTGGACATCGATAATGCGGAATAGGCTAGTATTACACTTGTGCGTGTTATGGAAGCGTAACTGCATAGTTCTCTTATATTTGGGTATTGGATACTCATGCAAGTGTAATAGGAGGTTGTGTTACCGATGGTACGGAAACAGCTTCGCTCTGTATAGACCCATCGGAATCCATTGGTAGTATGACTATGTGTCTATGGGAGTCCGAATTAGGGTAGGTGTATTTGGTCTTAACCTGAGACTTGCATCGCTAATACTTGCGAATCAATATACTTTGGTTTTGGTCGTTCGGGGCTTAACAGGTTCTGTGTACGCCTCTTCTGGGTATATTGAGAATCGTAGTGTATTGGGTGTGATGTCAAGATGGAAGTATCACTTCAGTCATATGGAGATGATGATCACGTATGATACATAACTAGTACTCTTGTATGCTGCAGCTATCGGGATAATATGACAAGGTCATGATTATCCGATTATAGAGACTAGTTACCAGAGATCCGATATGTGCTTCCTACGGGGCAGACACAATTCCAGCCCAAGGCCTAGCATGTGACATTTGATACTGGATCTTAATGCGTAGTACTACGTATACTACGCCTGACAAAGATTACATATTCATTTACAAAATATTTCTGGAGAATTGGGTAGACACGGTGCTTTGCTAGAAGCCAACCATGTCTTGTAAATCGGTAAGGACGTGGTACTGGGTACGCACATATTCGGATAGTCCGATAACCGTATTTACTGCCAACATATCCAGGGATCTCTTGGGTCGCATCCCAAAGATTCACCGATGATGTTTGACTCGAACAAAATTAATATGGGATTAATAATGAGAGAGAAAATTAATCTGGGATTAATTACGGCAGTAAATTAATCTGGGATTAAATAAAACATAAAGAATTAATCTGGAATTAATTGCGTTGAGAATTTATCTGGGAATAAATTCGTCAAAGAGAGAGAACGCGATTAATTTGGAATTATTCGGTAAGTAAATTTATTAGTTAAATTAGATTTTACTATTTAATTTATTTAATTGGGCTAAAATAATATATTAGATATATTAATTGAAATTAGATTTCAATGCGGAATTAAAATTAGATTTTAATTCAAGCGAACGAATTAATTTGTAATTAATTCACGAGCGACTTCCGTAATAATTTTGCTAGGCATTATTATTTAATTAAATTAGATTTAATTATGTCGCGACGAAAAATTCGTTTAATCGGATTAAGCGAACTCGAGTCCGGAGTGTCTGGAGCAAGCCACTTGAATTTTGAATTAAAGTGGGTCGCACCAATTTACATCACATGTCTATCAAGTGTCAACTTGAGTGATGGAAGTGGTTGGAGGCATTAAATGCCAGTTTTCCCTCCAACACTTTGCCTTTGCTTTTGGTAAAAGTATATACACACTTTTGAGAGTTGACTTGGTTAATTTTTTGTTTTTAGAAACAAAACACAAAATCTCTTCTCTCTCTCTTTTCTCTACCTTGGCCGAAAGGCCTTGAAGTATCTTGGCCGAATGGCCATTGATCTTGGACGATCGGATCACTTCTTGGCCGAATGGCCATGCTCCTTGGCCGAATGGCCTTGAACTAGGCCGAATGGCCTTGCCTCATCAAGGCCGATTGGATCCCTCTCTCCCAAGCCGAATATTGCTTCTCTTGGAGTGCGATTTTGGTTCTTTTTTTCAAGCTAGCACTTAAATGAGTCAAGTGAAGGTGATAAGGATACTTACCCGAGAGTTTGGAACTCGATCTCAAGCTCCGAAGCTCCCAACGCATCCAACAAAGAAAGGAAAAAGTTTTGAACTCAATCCGATCAATGTGAGTATTCCACAACTCCCTTTTGATTTATTCACACACAAATCACAACTTAGAGATCTTGGCATGTTCTAGGAATACTAACAGAAACAACACTACCGTGCATGGAGTTGATCAGGCTCATGCTAGTCAGAATTTGGTTGCTCGGGCTGGATGTGTTGTACTAATACCTACATAAAGACACATGCAAACTAATAAACAATCACATAGCACAAAATAAAATAAAAATAAAGTAAGAAAAATAAAAATGAACAAATGTAAAGATTTCCTCCCCGCTAGCGCTAAGTTTAACGTTTTCAGCCTGATGCAATAACCCAAGTGGTCACGGTGGCTTTAATGTAGCAGACCAGATAATCTCATGGGATTTATTCTTTGGTATCCACCGATTGTTATAACATGAAAAATATTACTGGGCTGGCTGTGGCAATTTATCCTCGGATGATCCTCCAGGGTCCACTGATGGTTTAAATTTTGGACTGCATATGTGGAAAAATTAGCTCGACCATGTTTTGAGGTTTCCAGAGATCATGAGATTAATTCTGAAATACTGTTTTTTTTATCCTTAGAGCAGACAGAATTCCTGTGGTATAATTGGGGATCCTCCGCTAGATTTTGATTTTGACTTTCTCTATCCTATAACCATATCAAGATAACTAATACTGGTCCGGTTATAGGCCTCTTGAATCTTTTATTTACCTATTTCATTTTCTTTGATTTGTTATTTTGAGTTGTATGTAATGCAGCTTTACTTTGGTTTTCTTTATTATTGATAGAAATTTTCTTGTTAAGACCCTATGAATCAATTGAAACCTCAGATTCATACTAGAACCACGATGATTCAATAAAACCTTCAAACTAAGTCCAAAGGTTCCATGAGTAAGAACCCTTGGATCATCATTTATTCAAGTTTGTGCTTTGAGCAAAATAAAAGCGGAAATGGGGAATTTGAAAGAAGAAAAATCTTGCAATTGCAAATTTTTTCTAAAGCTAAAGAAAAAATTTTCGAATCCGACCGCGGGGCAACAAAATGGGTTCCAGTGGACAACATTGTTAAACATGGCCCTTCAACTCGTCACCCGCTGATTTCCTCTTTTTTCGGTGCTGTGGGATCAATTTCAGTTCTGGCTGTGGAGAATCTTCTTTACATGGCTTACTATACTCATTGGTTGCTTCACTATTGGTTCACCCTGTAGGTTGCCTTGAGTACATAGAGACACACCTAACACTTTGTCATTGTCCCTTGCAACTCTTTTCTCTATAATGTCTAACCTGTGACATTCTTCATCACCTTGAGGACTTGGCATGCCTTTGAAAACACTTAATGTGACTTCTTTATCTTGAACTTTCATTTTCAGTTCACCTTTCTATACATTAATGATCGTTCTGCCTGTTGCTAAGAAAAATCTCCCAAGGATAATTGAGACGTCATGATCCTCCCCCATATCAAGAACAATGAAGTCAACAAGAAAGTAAAACTTACCCATTTTAACCAACATGTCATCTACTATTCCTCTCGGGTAGGTGAGGGATCTATCTGCTAACTGTAATGTGACTGTGGTTGGATTTTCCTCATCTATGCCCAACTATTTATAGATGGATAATGGTATGCGATTGATACTAGCACCCAAATCGCATAGCGCCTTACCAAAATATCGATTCCCAATGGTGCACGGTATGGTAAAGCTTCAAGGATCCTTCAGCTTCGGAGGGAGCTTCTTCTGTATAATGGTAATACACTCTTTTGTGAGTGCTATTATTTCAAAATCATCCAGCTTCATCTTCTTAGACATCATCTCTTTCATAAACTTCACATAGTTAAGCATTTGTTCCAATGCATCTGTGAAGGGGATGTCGATATGAATCTTCTTAAAGATGTCAATCAACTTGGAAAAATGATCATCCAATTTCTTCATTTGAAAGCATTAAGGATATGGCAAATGTGTCTTCGGGATAGGAGGTGTTTATATGGAGGATCTAGTGCACTGTTCTCTTATTTTGTAACTGATTCCTCGTGAAGTGCCCCTCTTTGTCTTTACTGTCTTGGTCCTTATGAGTATCTCTAATCTCTTTCCCGCTCCTAAAGATAATGTCTTAATACTGCTCTTTAGGGTTGACCCCAGTATTACTAGGACATGCCCATTTCTGTTGATTACCCATAGAAGAAGCAATCTGCCCAATCTGTACTTCTAAAGACTTCATTGTTGCTCTGATATTGCCTTTGTGCATTTCAATATTATTCAGCCTCGACTCATTCTTCTTAAACCTTTCTGAATTTTTAGCAACAAACGTGCTCATGAGGTTCTCTATGGAAGGTTTCTGCACTGATCTTTGATTATTGAAGCCAGAATGAGGTTGCAAGATATTCTATGTGTTAGCATATGACAAGTTCAGATGATAATAGTTAGGCATAAGATTGCCTCTATAGTTGTTAAAGTTCCGATTGTTCACATATTGGACTTGCTCATATCCTCCGTCAGGTAAGATCATTCTATTAGTAGCAGCAACTTCAATAGATGGTTGGCCCTGTTGATTGGTCAATACTGCTAGATGAGTCGTGAGGGATGATTCTTGAGCTGTAAGTGCAACAATAAGATCTACCTCATATATACCAGCCACTTCAGTCATAGTAGAGAGTTCACTTGGCCATTGGAAATTATAATGACCATCTCCTCTAGTAGAGCATACGCATCTTCAGAAGATTTCTTGAACATAGTTCCTACAGCAGCTACATCAACTATGATCCTATTTGGACTATTCAACTAATTGTATAATAACTGAATTTAAACCCAGTCTTTAAAACTATGTTGTGGGCATCTCCCGAGTAGATCTTTAAAGCACTCCCAAGCCTCGTACAGATTCTCAATCTCCAAATGCTTAAATATGCTTATTTTTGTTCTCAATTGGGCTGATTTAGCTGGTGGAAAGAACCTCACAAGAAATATTGTAGAAATATCATGCCATGTCATGATGCTCCCCATCGGAATAGATTACAGCAAAACCCTCGCTTTATCCCTTAAAGAGAATGGGAACAAGCGTAGCCTGATGGTCTCTTTGGTCACGCCATTCATCTTTAAGGTATTTACCATCTCGAAGAACATCCTCAAGTGAACATTGGGATCCTCTACAGCTGAACCCCCAAACTGGTTCTTTTCACCATGTTGATCAATGCAGGTTTCATCTCAAAATTATTGGCATTGATTGGTGGGTGCGCAATACCAGAATAATTATCGTCTACGATCGGCTCAAAGTGATCTCGGATTGCCACATGGCATGGGTTGTTCTCTATATTTTCAGTTTCCATCACTTCTTTCTCAATTTTCCTTTCTTTCCTTAGTCTCCTCGTTGTTCTTTCTATTTCACGATCAAACAGAAGCAAGTCAAGACTTGTGGATCCCTGACAATGGAGCCAAAAACTTGTTGTGAGTAAAGGATAAGTATGAGTGTCGAACCTACAGGATTGTAATCAAATTCTCACTAAGTACTTTAATTGATAAACCTAACTTCATTTAAAAAATAATTTAAAATAATCTAAATTAAGACTAAGAACTAAATAAGCAAAATATCAAAATGTTAAATTTAGAAAAGATCAAGATGAGAGAGATTCTAGAGTCTGATTTCACCTAGCTATCCCTTATGTATTTATTATGCCAATCAATTATTATTCACTTTCTTAATTTATAAGTCAAGAACCCTAAGTTATTTTAACTCCCTCTCTTGAGTGCCGAGTGAAAATATTATCAATTACTGACTTCGATATCCCTGTAAAAATCTAGTAATTAATAATTCATTACGCTCTCTGATTCTTTGTTAACGATTTCAAAGGGATTATAGGTTCTCCCAAACTCTACAAATCTCATAGGTTATATTCTCTAGATCCTATTCAAAATCCCATCTCCCCAGTGATAGATTATAAACATACATCATCTTAATTTGTGGCCAACAAACTAGAAGCATTAAACACAAGAGAATATAAATAAACTGAATGAAAACTTTATAACAATCAAATTGGAAAACAATATATAGGTTCAAGCATATGCTACATCATCCTCTAGAATAATAGATTTAGTTCATGACTAAAGATAAAAATAATGAAAATAATGTCATGAACATATTACAAATCATTAGAGTTTGAAGAAAGAAACTAGATGATAAAACCCAAATTGAATCCATTCGTCTTTGGACGTCACTGCCTTCGTCTCCTCTTGTCGCTTTTCAATCCTCCTCATTGGATCTCTCTAAAATATGTGTTTAGAACTCTTGAGTTGTGTATTGGTCTCCTCCTTAGGGTTTTGGACGAGCTTCTATATTTATAGGAAAGTCCTGGAGTCGTTTTGCTTGTTGAATAATGATTTCTGAAGATTCTGGGCTTCAGTCGCAATGTCACGACACCAGGCTAAATTTTCAGGATAGTGATTTCTGCGTATTTAGCCTTCCCGCGTACTTTCGATGCGTCCTTAAGCTCCCAAAACAAGTCCATTTGCCTCAAGGTCCATGTTCCAATACTTCATATCGATAAAACATAAAAGAAACTACAAAATACATTAAAATGACACGGAACCTACCAAAATAGCAAGGGAATAAGTGGGGATAAATCACACTTATCACAAGTCTTTTTCCATTTCTTATAAGATCTTCTATAATCACTCATGGTAGCTTGATAATCACTTTTGAAAATATCTAACTCATTATCTTCAAATCTTACATTCTTCATTTTTTTTTTTTGACACAAATTACAAACTACGGTATTAAACAAACCTTACAAACTTGTAATAAATAAAGATTAACTGACGACACTCAACTAACAACAAGGACTCAATTCAAAGAAACCTAAAACTAGAATACCTAGAATAAGGAAATCACAAACTAGGAAAATAAGCAAACAAACATGCAAACAATCCCGGTGTAGGCATTGCATTTTTTTGCATACCAAACCCGATGAGGAATTTAAGTTTAGGTATGTTTAGATTACTATGTATGTAGCATGTTTGATGTGTGATGCCGAATGTTTGCCGTTGTAAAAATTTACTTTCAAAGCATGCGAATTTAGATTTAGGCCTATAGGAATTTAGAGTAGTTTTACCAATGTATGTCTTGTAGACTTGGTTAATATTACACAAATCCATCCATTACAATTGACATAAGTAAGGGACCATTCCGAACCCAACGGTTTGAGGTCTTCCCTTGCGAGGGGTGAGTGCAGCCTTAAATCATTTTCCCGATTCACACCGGGTGGCGACTCCTTTATTCTCTGGTTTAGTCCTCCGTTGGCTACTCCGTACTCCCAACTAGGCCCTGAGTCTAGAACAGCATGCATCGCTCAGCTCATGTGTCCTACAGTCTGGCGACTCCACTGGGGATAGAGAATCGGCCTCGAAATATTGTCTTGTAATGTCTGGATTTGTGTTTTAGTTAACCATGCTTACTGTGGGTTTAAGGAGTTTAATTAAAGGCATTGTTAGGGCTAGGTGATGGTTTGGTGTATTCCTTTATTCACTACCTTTTTATAAGGAAAAGCTGTGAAGACACCTAGATAATCATTTTCCTAGGGGATGGTTGATGTCTTCCTTAATTCACTACCTTTTTATAAGGAAAAGCTGTGAAGGCATCTAGATAATCATCTCATGTGATAGACTAATTTGGGGACTCGTTGTTTATTCCTGTCACCAAGCGATAAGAGCCTAAGGGGCTTGGGTACTTAAGTGAGCCGCGCTCCACCCTCCCTCTGGGAATCTACAATGGGAAGTCCATTTGACAGTTAGTCACATACCTTAACTTGTTGGCATATACCATGAGGTGCACTCACTTGGTCGTTTGAACCCTTGAATGGGGAGTCCTAGTTGTGAGTAATCCTTTGTCAATAAGGGCCTTTGTTTACATTCCTAAAACCTACACATTAACCTTAGTTTTATGACCTTTAGAAAATATTTAGTATTGCTTGTGTTTTGGACCACTATCATTTGGATTCAGTTGGACTGATTGTCAATAAGTGTGAACTTGTTGGGCCATTTAAACAGGGACAAGTTCATGTCTTTTGACAATTAGGCCAAAAGCTTCTAAAATGCTAATGGGCTATTTTGTGTTTGGGCCTCTTATCATTTGAAGTTATTCAGTTATATTATCGCAAAGTGTAAACCTGTTGGGCCTTTTCAACTGGGACAAGTTTGCACTGTGCAATAGTGTGATTGAATACTTTAAAATGATAACGGGCCAATTAGTGTAAATTCATTCATGAGCTTATTTATTTCATACATTAATACTCATCTCACGCATATCATGCATACATGCATCATGCTAACCCTTGTGTTACAAAAGCCATCATAGATTCCCATTCGGTTAGGGAAGAAGGCAGGCTCACCAAAAGACCAGCAGTAAGCATGAGTGAATCTGTCAATGAAGGGTCCCGAATGGATCAAATGGAAGCCAACATTGCCAAAATGGCTGAACAGCTCCAGAATCTGACTGCTGTTTTATCTAATGTGGATGTACCCCGTGTTGGGGAGAGTTCTAGGAATGAGAAGCGTGAAGAGCCTCAGAACAGGGTTAATGATGATGCCCATACGTTCGATGATGATATGGCAGAATATGCCGCTGGAAAAATAGCTAGGTCTCAGGCAAAACTGCGAAAGCTTCGGGAATAGGTGGAAACAGTTACCCGCAAAATGAAGGGTAAAGATGAAGATTTACTTGAATATGACTCAATGACTTTCGAAGAACAGTTGCTGGCTAACTTCAAAATGTCTTATCTTGCTAAGTTCAATGGAAATGGGGATCCACGGATCCATCTCCGTCAATATGTTTCAATTATGAGTTCGGTCGGCCTATCACAGCACCAAGCCCAGAAGATGTTCGGGATGTCACTTGAGGGGGCTCCCGTGGTGTGGTATCATAGCCTTGAGAAGAAGATAAAAGAAGACTGGAGGGAGCTGGCTGATGCCTTCCTCAAACAATATGTTACTGACTTGGAAATCGACATGTCCCTCCGAGACCTGGAGAACATCAAGCAGAAACCAGAGGAAAACTTCAAAGAATATGTAGACAGATGGAGGAGTCAGTTACTGAAGATGCAGACTCGGCCCTCAGAGAAGGACCAAATAAAAATGATCATCAAAGGCACCAGACCCTCTATTTATGGGAAGTTGAGGAGAATGGCTTCCATGATCATAGATTTTCGACAGTTGAGAGAAACTGTCATGGATATCGAAGAAGAAGAAGCTGAGAACCGGAAATTCTATAATTTGAACAAGAGAGCTGTCGGAGGACCCTCTGGAACCAAACCCGTTACTGCCGAGGTCGCTGCTATTAAGAATCGGCGTTTCTCCAATTTGGGCAGGCCCTTGTCCAAAGTGTTTGAGAAGTTGATAAAGTAGGGGCTCTTAAAACCCTTGGAACCTAGACCACTCCCGAATCCTCTCCCACCATATCTAAACATGAGCAGTTATTGTCATTTTCACCAACAACACGGTCACGACACTGATAGTTGTACCCGCCTCCGTCATGAAATTCAAGACTTAATTGACTCCCATAAAATCCCCGACCCAGAAAAAGAGCAACCAAACATTAACCGCAACCCTTTACCCAATTATCACTCTGTTCCCCCACCTATTTACATGATTAATTCCGGCCTGCCAGAAGATCTTGTCCTCAAAACCTTTGACCATCAAGCCTTTTGCCTGGGTATCTGGGACAGTAACAGTGAAAATGAGGTAGAGCAGAAGAAAAGTTTCTGGGAAGATTTCTCGAGCTGTGACGATGAGGAAGTAAAAGGCATGAACTGGAGCGGGCATTTTTACAATGACGCTACTGAAAAGGGGAAGGAAGTCCTGGAAGAAGGCCGGGAAGTGACCGAGAATACTGAAGGGGATACGGTGCTACGGCAATTAAAGAAGACTCGGGCCCAAGTTACTATTTGGGAATTGTTATGTACATCTGGAGAACACAGGCGGGCAATGGTGGAAGCTCTGAGAAAAACAGTAGTACCGGAAGATGCTAATCCGGCTATGTTTGTGGGATCGGTGCAGAAGGAGGCTCTACAAATAACCTTCTCTGACGAAGAACTCCCGGCAGAAGGGAGAAATCATAATAGACCTCTCTTTATTCGAGCCGAGGTAAAGGGCAAGCGGACATCTTGTGTGATGGTGGATGATGGTTCGTCCATCAATGTGTGCCCGTTAAAAATTTTGGCGAGGTTGGGTCTTAAGCCCACAGATCTGAATCCCTCAGATGTAACTATTAAAGCCTATGATGATAGCAAACGAGGAGTTGATGGCACCTTTGTTGCTACAGTCAAAGTGGGCCCAGTCGAAGATGAAGTGGAGTTCATTGTCCTGGACATCCCGGCCACCTTCGCTCTGTTATTGGGGAGGCCGTGGTTTCATAAGCTTGGGGGCGTGCCCTCCACCCTTCATCAAATGATCAAGTTCCCATACGGAGGGGAAATCATCACTATTCGGGAAGAAATGGATAATTCTGTGGCCGCATTGGAAATACAACCTTTTACGAGGTTCCAAGTGTCGACCCAAGTATCAGCAACCTTCGAGGAATGAGTGGATCCTAGGGTGGCTAAGATTATGGAGAAAATGAAGTACGAGCCGGGAGAAAGATCAAAATTGCCAGATTTCCAAGGACAGACCACTCCAAGGGGTTTGGGATATAAGTCAGATGAAGAAAAGCCGAAGAGTAAGAAGAAGGGCTTGAAACTGATGGACTACTTTGTGAAGGCTTCAGGGTATCAAGGGGAGCCTGAACCAGTAGAAGTTAACGGAGTTATGGTGCCTGGGTTTGAAATTTTCCAGGACGTATTGGGGAAAAAGCTGATGATAGAGGAGGTCGCAAAGAAAGAAGAAGAAGATTGGGAGGAAGAATTGATGTTGTTGGAAGGCTTAACTATTGGAGAGGACCAGAAGCCTGAGAAAAATCCAGCTGCAGAGGAGGAGATGTCTGTAGGCGACGAAGACATTTACCTTCCTGATTTGTTTGAATGTACTTCTGCTTTATCCAGTAATAAAGACATTTCTTTTGCTTACTTGCCTGGGCCATTTTCGTTTACACTGCATGAATCAAGCATATTTGATATCAGTTCAGCCCGAACTACTCCATTTAACCTTGGCACACTTGAGAGTCCTAAGGAAATCTTGATTGCAAGTGAGGTTATCCCCGAAGAAAGGGATAAGATGGAAGAGATATTGGTCAAGTATGCCAAAGTATTTTCTTGGTCATATGAGGACATGCCTGGGGTAGACAGAAGCATCGCTCAACATGCAATTCCAACTTATCCGAATATGAGACCAGTAAAGCAGAAACTCCGACGGATGAGACCAGAATGGGCTGAGAAAGTTAGAGAAGAAGTCAAGAAACAGATAGACGTGGGGTTTCTGGAAGTAGTAAAGTATCCAGAATGGTTGGAAAATATTTTACCGGTGCCAAAGAATGATGGGAAAGTCAGAATGTGTGTTGACTACAGGGACCTTAATAAGGCTTGCCCGAAGGATGACTTCCCTCTGCCGCATATAGATGTACTGGATTATAGCGCAGCTTTATCTACTATGTATTCATTTGCAGATGGGTTCTCAGGATACAATCAGGTCCTCATGGTAGAAGAAGATAAACACAAGACTGCTGTAGGCATTGCAATTTTTACACATTAGCCCAATGATGAGTCTCGTATGGAGGCAACTACCTCTTTAGTCATGAAAGTCGCGGGAAACGGACGTTGGAATGATAAGTTGCAAAATGGAATTTTTGTTGGATTTAACCTCGTTGTTTGGCTTCGGGTTGCTTGTTGGACCTCTGTTTTAAAACACACCAAACCCATTAAAACACATCTCACAAATTAAATAATTAAAACATTTAAAATACATGTCACAAACTAAATAAATCCAATTAAATTAAATAAAACACATGTCACAAATTAAAATTCATTTCCCAAATTAAAATATTCAAATTAAATTCCATAAATAACATTCCTAATTAAAATAAATCACATTCCTAATTTAATTAAATCAAAACCAATTAAATAACTAAATTGAAATTTAATTAAAACTAAATCTAATAATTAAACCAAATTTAATTAAAACAAATTAAAGTGAAATTAAATTAAAATCAAATTAAAGTAATCACTTCCCAATTTAATTAAATCACTCCCCTAATTTAAGAAATTCCCACCCAAATTATAATTATTCCTTGCCTTTAATAAAATAAATCCTCATTTAATTGATTTTGTTCCCTTTTAAAAACCCATGTACAACCCTAATAACCCAAACCCTAACCTGCTACTATAAAAGATGACATAAACTAAACTCTCCGAATCCTCTCTCCTTCTCCCTCACTTTCACGGCTAAAACCAAAACCCTAAGGCATTCGATCTCTCCCCTCTCTCCAAAACGCCTCACGTCCCTAAGCCTCCGTGCATCTTTCTTCTCTCTCAAACATATAAACCCTAACCTTACCTCTCTCAACCCTTCCCTTCACGCCGCCTACACACATAAAAAAGCACATGCACGCCACTCCCTAAAGGACACATCACACACTCAAAAGTACATTCTCCCCACTCCACTCACGAAGGATACAAACCCTAGCCTGAACGCTTCATACAGCCACTCCAAGACTCTCGACCAACTCATTCTTCTCTCTCAAAACACCTCGACAAGGCAAAGAAAACCATGCAGCACCCTTGACCCCTCACGACTCCACAAGTTGACATATGACGAGCCACAATCTCTCACTCTTCAACAAACCAAAACACCATAATCCACGCCAGCAGCCCCTGCCTCCTCACGCATACTGCCCAATTCAACAAATCACGTCTTCACCCATTTAGCTTAACGACACGGCTTCAACCCCTCATCCTGCACATCAACCAAAATCTCACTCACCGACTGAAACAAAGAATCCCACACGGCCTCACAGTAACCTGCTATGCACATGTGAACCACAAAAAATAATAATAAACCCTAGACATCTACGCAGCCACAACCCACTAACAAGCCCTCACGCCAATTGCCACCTTGTCCTCACGAACCAAGGGCCATCAACTCCACATACCCCTTTGACTCAGCGCATCATCAACAGTAAGCACATACTCACTCTCAAACAACGCCACTTGCCCCTCCTTTCACTCAACTTCACGCACAAGTCCAGCCCTCAACAAACACCTCAAACCACAGCCACGTAACAAGCCCTTCAAGTAGCCAACTCAGCCACGTAACAGCCCTTGCCCACTACACGCACGCAAGCCCTCCACCAATTCACGCATCAGCCCCAAGCCCCACGCACACAAAAGCCTGCCTACCCTCACGCTAATTGTCTTCATCTCACGCCTAAGCTGACAACCACGCACCCCTTATAACCTCCACAAATCCTGTCTAAAAAATTGCCTTAAAATAGCCCCTTTACTGCCCAGTTCAAGCCTCCCTTCACTGCCCAACATCGCACCAAAAACTCCCCCTTAAACTGCCGCAAAACCTCCCTGAAATAAGCCTTAAACTGCCGCATATCCCCCCCTTAAACTGCCGCAGAACAATCCCAAAACCTACCAGTAAATCACACCCAAACCAGTCCCTAAACCATGCCAAAACAGTAGCCTAATAGACCTGAAACAGTAACCAGAAAATACCCTTAAAACTTTAGAGAAACGGAGTGAAAACAACAACCCGAGCAGTGAAACCGCGAGGAAAATCGTTGGATTAGTGAACCAGAAAAGTTGCGGAGTATCAATCCTTCCGACGGTCTGTAACGCGCTTTCGAGGAACGACAAAAGATGTTAGACCTGAGGGCACCCTTTTATTCATTATCTTTCGTTTATTTTATTTAATTTGAATATTATCGCATGAGAGTCGTTTGAGGCATGATGTGATTATTGGATGAGCGAGATATGTTTTCCCTTTTGTGGTATATCGGATGGAAACCCGGACGTAAATTCTGTAGCCGATTCCGAATGGACGGTAGTATGGTCTGCACTCGGGATACAACGCCACATACCACTTAAGATACACGTATCTCGTTTCATCCAAATTTGTATTTGAGCATGTTATAGTCTTTAGGTTATTCGTTTATTATTTAAAGCATGGTTTAATTTAGTTTTTTATTTATTTGTTAAAGCATATTTAGGTTGTCCTTTATGCATGTTATTAGTTTATGATGTGTTTGGATAATGATTTATACATGTTGATTTAATGGTTTAATATGCTCGTTGTGTTACATTGCGTGGAGTTATTTGTTAGAAAGCATGTTAGATCTAAGTACCCTTGAGCATGATTATTGAGTAGACTTGGTTGATTCATTGCACAAATTATATCATCACAAGTGACATAATTAAGGGACCATTCCGAACCCAACGGTTTGAGGTCTTCCCTTGCGAGGGGTGAGTGCGGCCTTAAATCTTTGTCCCGGTTCACATCGGATGGCGACGCCATGTTATTTCGTATTTCCCAACTAGGCCGCGAGCCTAGAACAGCGTCGTCAAGTTCTGTGTCCCATAGTCTGGCGACTCCACTGGGGATAAGAGAGTTGGCCTCGAAATCATGTCTTGTGATGTGTATGATTTGTGCATCGGTTAACCGTTTCTATAGTGGGTTGAGGGAGTTCAATCAAAGGCATTGTCATAAACCCGCATGAGAACGATAGTTGTATATCCTATAGAAGTTGCCTTTTTATGCTTTTGATAACCACATGCATACTATATCTCATACATCGCACACATCTCATGCATCTCATGCATACACGCATCATGTTAACCCTTTGTGTCTTAAAAGCCATCATAGATATCCGTTGGGTTATAGAAAAAAAGGGTTTGTTAAGAAAAGTTTAGCAAATGTGAATCAAGAAACAGGAAAGCTTACGGAAAGGATAGAAAGACCATTGGGGGGCCTTAAAAAAAAGAGAAAAAAAGAGAGAAAAGAAAAAAAAAGAGTGAAAAGAAAAAGAAAAAAAAAAGAAGAAAAAGAAAAAGAAAAAATAAAAGAAAAAAAAATGAAAAGAAAAAAGAAGAAAAAAATTGTTGTTTGTTTTTAGTCTTTGATAGTTAGACATAAGTCCAATGATGAAATCGTTTGCTTTAGGGTGAAATCTTAGAAACGATAAACGCTTGATGTGCTTTTATCTAATACTTTGAGTGATTGATCTATGTTAGACTCATAAACACTCCACTATAGGTTCTTAGCGGTGAAAACCTGAGTAGTTAGCAAAGTGACTAGTTGAAGAAATTGTAGGTCGGTGAATGACCGTTTGCTTAGATGTCTATCTTGATTGCTTGTGTTATGATTTGTGGTATAGTTGAAAATGAAAGAAAAGTCTCTAAAGAAAAAAAAATCGAACCACCTATAACCGATAAGCGTGAAGCTACCCATGGGCGAGTATTAGGACCACCATGAGGAGAAATGCTACCTTAAAGGGTAGGTGTGTTGAAAAAAAATAAGAGAGAAGAAAAAAAAAAGAAGAAAAAAAAATGAAGTTTAAAATGAAAAGAAAAAATGAGAGACAAGGAAAAGAGAGATAAAGACATACTACATTGAGCATGGAAAAGCAATTGCGGAATATAATTGAGACATCTAGGTTGGTTTGACCCATCGATCCCGATTTTTGAAACGAAATCATCGAGTTAGCTTACCTAAGGATTAAGCTATGAAAGAACCTTTGCACACACACACTTTGAGTCTGGCATAGATCATTTATTCAAAGACTTGGATTTGAGTTGCATCGAATGTTTTGAAGATTCTCTGGTTTCATTACTGATCATTCTTTGAGGACAATGATATGTATAACTATTGGGACTATTTCATAACATGTGATATAGCATATTGATATGGAAGGCCCCACCATATGGTTCATCTTGACCAAGTGCAAACAGTAGAGAGCAGAAAGCTAAACCAAGACTGGGGGCGACTAGTCTACCACCTCGCGAATCTAGGACATAACAAGATATTGAGTCATGAGACAAGAAAGAAGACTGAGCAATCACCAAAAGAGAATCGATAGAAAGAAACTGTAAGCATGCCCAAAGGACGATCAAAGACTTTTGTAGGCGAGAAGCACAAGGAAGACCTAACCCATCGGAATAGGAAATGCATTCATGCATACATGCATACATGTCATATACATGCAATCTTTGTCTTGTTTTTATTCACAGGTTTCAAAGAAGAAAAGAGAAAACGGTAAAGGCAAGCCCATCAGAAATAGAAACAGTACAGTTTCAAGAATGAATCATTATCAGTTTCAGGAATGAATCAGTATCAGTTTCAGAAATGAATCAATGTCAGTTTCGGGGATGAGTCTCAGGGTCGAGGCCCACATCAGCATTAGTATCAGTTTTGGGGATGAGTCCAAGGTCGAGGCCCACATCAGCAGAATCTGGGAATGAATCCTAGGGTTGAGGCCCACAGCAGCAAAGTTTTGGAATGAATCCTAGGGTCGAGGCCCATATTATCAGAGTTTCGGGAATGAATCCCAAGGATGTAGCCGACTTCACCAGCAGTTTTGGGGATGAGTCCCACATCATTACTAGCATTAGTTTGCCGAGAATGGCACGCCGGGAATGGCACTCCGAGAATGGAGATATAGTCCGGGAATGACAGCTCGAAATGAGCACGCCGAGAATAGCATGCCGGGAATGGCACTCCGAGAATAGAGATTTAGTCCGGGAATGGAGAGCTCGGGAATGAGCACGCCGAGAATGGCACGCCGAGAATGGCACTCCGAGAATGGAGATTTAGTCCGAGAATGGACAGCTCGGGAATGAGCACGCCGGGAATAGCACTCCGGGAATGGACCACCACACGGTGACAATTCTAGAATGGACTTCATCACACCACAGCACATCAACGGTTCGGGAATGGACCACATCCAGTGACGGTTCGAGAATGGACCTCATCACACCATATCACAGTCACACTTCGGGAATGGAGATCGGTTCGGGAATGAACCTCATCACACCACATCACTCTGGGGGCGAGGCCCACATCAGTATCAGTTTGAGGGCGAGGTCCCTATTGTCAGCGGTATTGGGTCGAGATGCGTGCCCCCATTGTCGGTTGTAGTTCCGGGCCGAGATGCGTGCCCAGGGTCGAGATGCGTACCCACTACATCATATTCAGGGCGAGGTGCCTCTTGTCAGCGGTATGGGGTCGAGATGTGTACCTAGGGTCGAGATGCGTTGCCCCCGTTGTCGGTTGTAGTTCTAGGCCGAGATGCGTGCCCAGGGTCGAGATGCGTACCCACTATATCATATTCAGGGCGAGGTCCCTCTTGTCAATGGTATTGGGTCGAGATGCGTACCCAGGGCCGAGATGCGTGCCCCCGTTGTCGGTTGTAGTTCCGAGCCGAGATGCGTGCCCAGGGTCGAGATACGTACCCACTACATCATATTCAGGGCGAGGTCCCTCTTGTCAGCGGTATTGGGTCGAGATGCGTACCCAGGGCCGAGATGCGTGCCCCCGTGTCTGTTGTAGTTCCGGGCCGAGATGCGTGCCCAGGGTCGAGATGCGTACCAACTACATCATATTCAGGGCGAGGTCCCTCTTGTCAGCGGTATTGGGTCGAGATGCGTACCCAGGGCCTAGATGCGTGCCCCCGTTGTCGGTTGTAGTTCCGGGTCGAGATGCATGCCTAGGGTCGAGATGCGTACCCACTACATCATATTCAGGGCGAGGTCCCGCTTATCAGCGGTATTGGGTCGAGATGCATACCCAGGGCCGAGATACGTGCCCCCATTGTCGGTTATAGTTCCGGGCCGAGATACGTGCCCAGGGTCGAGATGCGTACCCACTACATCATCAGTTCGAGGGTCGAGGTGCCCCATTGTCATTAGCAGTTTTGGTATGCGTCCCAGGGCCGAGGTGCCCATCACACAATCAACTCAGTTCGAAACAGCAGGCAAGTCAGGTGGCAGCTGGCAAGCCAAGAATTCATTCATCATCACTTTTAGGATGTGTCCCAGGTCGAGGGCCCACACATCAGTTGCAGTTCCGGGATGCGTCCCAGGGTCGAGGACCCACTGGATCATCAGTACAGTTCACATTCGGTGGTTCGGGAACAAAGCCCAGAGGTCGAGGCACCTCGCCACCATATCAACTCAGTTCAAAGCAGCAGGCAAGTCAGGTGGCAGCTGGCGAGCCAGGTAAGTGAAAATACATTGCACGTACTTTGATAGGATTGTCATTGTCACACACTGCACGAGTCCCATCAAAGTGGGGGCGACTGTAGGCATTGCATTTTTACACATTAGCCCAATGATGAGTCTCGTATGGAGGCAATACCTCTTTAGTCATGAAAGTCGCGGGAAACAGACATTGGAAGGGTAAAGTTGGAAAATGGAATTTTTGTTGGATTTACCTCGTTGTTTGGCTTCGGGTTGCTTGTTGGACCTCTGTTTTAAAACACACCAAACCAATTAAAACACATCTCACAAATTAAATAATTAAAACATTTAAAATACATGTCACAAACTAAATAAGTCCAATTAAATTAAATAAAACACATGTCACAAATTAAAATTCATTTCCCAAATTAAAATATTCAAATTAAATTCCATAAATAACATTCCTAATTAAAATAAATCACATTCCTAATTTAATTAAATCACCTACCAATTTAAATAAATCATATACTTAACTAAAAAGAAAAAATCAATCACTTCCCTTAATTAAAGATTTCCCCTAGCACATTTTAATTAAAAGAATATCTCACAAATCATATTCCTTCCCCAACAAGGTAAAACCCCCCCTTGCCTATAAAAATAACCTCTCTCCACACATTCAAACCCTGACTGGCTGGCTGGCTCATTCACTGAAAAATACCCCAACTCCACTCGTCACAGCTTTCAGCTAACTCACGTATACGCCTAACTTGCTGATTCCCCCTCACAAGCCCTCATCACGCCAACGCTCGTCACAGCCCCTCGCCTTACCCTCACATTCACTCACCACAACGCCACCTGCCTATTAGCCTCACGTGAAGCCCACTAGCACATATACATCACTCTCACACGCCTAAAGCACTCTCTTAAGCCTCCATTGCACGCCCAAGCAGCCCCTTGAAGCCTCCATTGCCGCACCTTCAAGATCCAATAGCCTCTATTGCCGCACCTTCCCTCTATCATCAACACCCTTCACTCCCAAGCCCTAAACTTAACCCTCCATTGCCGAGTTCCAGCCCCCATTTACAGCCCTAAAACACCCTCAAATAAACCTTATTCACAGCCCTAAAGTCGCACTAAACACCCTCCAAACACAGCCCCATTCGCAGCCCCAAAACAGTCCTAGAAAACACCCCACTGCACCAGTGAACTGCTGAGTTTAGCTCGCTGTTCTGGTCAGTTCTTGCTGCGGCTTTAGCCAGCAAAATATCCCTACCAAATCACCTAGAAAACCCCCCAAAAACCTCCATAAAGTTTCCCTAAAAAATCCCCACAAACGCACCTCCCTAAGCCTTCAAAATCACCCAAAACAGTCCGCTAAACCATCAAGACAGTGACCTGAAACGTAGCAGCGAAACAGCAGCGAAACGGACTTGAAACAGCAGCCCGAACAGCAAAACAGCGAGGAAAGACGTTGAGTTGGTGAACTAAAAGAGTAGCGGATCATTCACCCTTCCAACGGACGTGTAACGCCCTTTCTTAGACGACAAAAGAGGTTAGACCTGAGGGCACCTTTTTTTTTACTTATCTTCTTTATCTTTGTTTTATTTATTTTGATATATAATTGCATGAGAGTCGTTTGAAGCATGATGTGATTGTTGGATGAGCGGGATATGTGTTCCCTTTTGTGGTATATCGGATGGAAACCTGGACGTAAATTCCATAGCCGATTCCGAATGGACGGTAGTATGGTCTGCACTCGGGATACAATGCCACTTACCACTTAAGATACACATATCTCGTCTCATCCAAATTTGTATTTGAGCATGTTATAGTCTTTAGGTTATTCGTTTATTATTAAGCATGGTTTAATTTAGTTTGTTATTTATTTGTTAAAGTATATTTAGGTTGTTCCGTATGCATGTTATTAGTTTATGATGTGTTTGGATAATGATTTATACATGTTGATTTAATGGTTCAATAAGCTCGTTGTGTTACATTGCGTGGAGTTATTTGGATGAAAGCATGTTAGATCTAAGTACCCTTGAGCATGAATGCTGAATAGATTCGGTTAGTTTATTGCACAAATTATATCATCACAAGTGACATAAGTAAGGGACCATTCCGAACCCAACGGTTTGAGGTCTTCCCTTGCGAGGGGTGAGTGCGGCCTTAAATCTTTGTCCCGGTTCACACCGGGTGGCGACTCCATATTATTTCGTACTCCCATCTAGGCCGCGAGCCTAGAACAGCGTCGTCAAGTTCTGTTGTCTACAACTGCCTTCATCACTGAGTGGGGGACCTACTGTTACAGAGTAATGCCATTTGGGCTTAAGAACGCTGGAGCCACATACCAGCGAATGGCCACCACATTGTTCCATGATTTGATGCACAAGGAGATTGAAGTATATGTGGATGACATGATGGTGATATCAGAAACAAGAGTCGGGCACATTGAAGCACTGGAAAAGTTCCTTCAGAGAGTTGATAAGTATAATCTGCGATTGAATCCCAAGAAGTGTGTATTCGGGGTAACATCAGGGAAGCTATTTGGCCATATAGTTGGAAGGGGAGGAATAGAAGTGGATCCCGAAAAAATCAAGGCAATTACTGAGATGCCAGCACCGAAAATAGAGAAAGACGTCAGAGTCTTCCTGGGAAAAATCCAGTACATCAGCAGGTTCATTGCTAAATTGACATCGGTATGTGAGCCTATCTTCAAGCTGTTGAGAAAAGACCAGCCAGTGAAGTGGAATGAGCAGTGTCAAGCAGCCTTTGATAAAGTCAGAGAATATTTGGTGAAGCCTCCTATATTAAGACCTCCAAGACAAGGTAGACCTTTGGTACTCTATCTGGCCATTGAACCCGAAGCACTGGGGGCGATGGTGGTACAGGCAGATGAGACTGGGGTGGAGCATGCAGTTTACTACTTGAGTAAGAAGTTGCTTCCATACGAAGCACATTATCAGGAAGTGGAGAAGATCTGTTTAGCTGTGGTGTGGGCTTCCAGAAAACTGCGACACTATTTTCAGTCTTACAAGATCCAGGTGGTGGCAAAGGAGAATCCTTTGAAATATCTGCATTCAGTACCTTCATTGGTTGGGAAACTGGGTAGATGGTTAGTACTGTTGACAGAGTTTGACATCGAATACCTCACCTCCAAAGTCATCAAATGGCGAGCCGTGGCAGAATTCTTGGCATTACAACCTGTCGAAGGGGATCAGTACAAGTTTGAATTCCTAGATGAGGAGATCCAAGCAATAGCAATTCAGGGATGGAAGATGTATTTCGATGGAGCAGTGAACTGTAAAGGAGCCGGAATTGGGATTTTGATAGTAACCCATGAAGGAGAAACTCTACCTATGGCCAAGAGGTTGACATTCGGAGTGACCAACAACATGGCTGAGTACGAAGCATGCGCTTTTGGGTTGACTGCACTGATAGCCTTGAAAGCTGAAAATGTGGAAGTTTTTGGAGATTCAATGTTGGTGATCCAGCAGATGCAAGGAGAATGAGAGATGAAGGAAAAGCGGCTGAAGCCTTATTTATTTCATCTCAGGAATCTGGCATGAACCCTCCTTAATTGTAAGTTTCAGCACCTATCACGAGAAGAGAATCAGATGGCAGATGCATTGGCCACACTTGCAGCAACTTGGGAAAATCCGGAGAAACTGGTGATGAGACCATTTGTGTTGACTACGGCAAGCAAACCGGTGTATGAGACAGAAAAGGTAATGGAGGTGGAGGTCGATGATGGCAAGCCTTGGTATCATGACATTCAGAGGTATCTGGAACGGGGGGAATTCCCAGGAGAGTCAAGCAGAAAAGATAGATTGGCCATTCAGAAATTAGCTTCTCAGTATGTGATTCTGAAAGGGGAGCTGTACAAGAGGCAAGCAAATGGCATTCAGTTGAAGTGTTTGAGAAAAGAATAGGCTCAACAGGTAATGGAAGATGTACATGCCGGAGTATGTGGTCCACACATGAACGGGCTGAATCTGTCACGCAAAATAGTGAGACAGGGTTTTTATTGGTCAACTATGGAGACAGACTGTGCAAGGATGGTGAAGCATTGTCATGATTGTCAGGTACATGGTAATTTGAATCATTTGCCTCACACAGAGTTGCTTGGGCTGTCAGAGCCGTGGCCCTTTTCAGCTTGGGGGATTGACATGATCGGGGAAATTCGGCCAAATGCATCGAATGGGCATCGATATATAATAGTAGCGGTTGACTATTTCTCGAAATGGGTGGAAGCAGAGTCGTTCCGTAATGTGACAGCGAAGGAGATGGAAAAATTCATAGCTCGGAATCTTATATGTCGGTATGGTATGCCGCACCATGTGATTACAGATAACGGAGTCCAGTTTCAGAAAGAAACCAAGGCGATGCTGCAGAAATATGGGATAGGCCATCACAAGTCCTCACCATATAGGCCGCAGGCTAATGGAGCAGTTGAAGCAGCCAACAAGACAATCAAGACAATATTGGCCAAGATGACAGAAAATTGCAGGGATTGGGCAGACAAACTATCGTATGCTTTGTGGGGATACAGAACTTCCATGAGAACTGCAATATGGGCCACACCTTATTCCTTGGTTTATGGGATGGAAGCAGTACTGCTAGTGGAAGTTGAGATTCAATCCATGCGGGTACTAGCAGAAGCAGAATTGCCTGAACAAGAATGGGCCCTACAGAGGTTTGACCAGTTAGCATTGTTGGATGAAAAGTGAATGAAGTCACTGCATCACATGCAGATATATCAGAAGAGGTTAGCTCGGGCATTCAATAAGAAGGTACGTCCTACTAAGATCAAGAAAGGCGACTTGGTGCTTAAGCAGTCGAGGCCGTCGACAACAGATCCGAGAGGGAAGTTCAGACCCAACTGGGAGGGACCCTACATAGTACATAAGGTAATGGGGAACGGAGCAGTAAGATTGTCAGACATGGAAGGGAACGAATTCACCGAGCCGATCAATGTGGACAGATTGAAGCTGTATTTTGCCTGAAGAACCGGTAGAAGACCTAAACCAACGGGATAGGAAGTTCATTCATGCATACACGTAACAAATTTGCATCTTGTATTCTGTGCTTTGTTTAATATTCACAGGTTTAGAAGAAGGAAGAAGAAAGCAACGAGGGTAAGCCAGTCAGGAATCTTGAAAGCATTGTATTAGGTTCGGGTAGTAATCCTTGGGTCGAGGCCTATGTTGATATCAGAACCGAGAAGGAATTTGAGGGTTGAGGCCCATTTGAGTTTGAGTTTCGGGTATGAATTTTGGGGGCGAGGCCTACATTGTCAGCAGCAGAGAGGAAGAATTCTTTAAAAAAAATTATGAAAAAAATGAGTGAGAGAAGTCTTTGATAGTTAGACATATGTCCGGTGATGACATTGTTTGTTGTAGGGAGAAACCCTAGAAACAATAAGTGCGAGACAATGCTCTCTGCTGGTATTCTAAATAGATTGATCTCAACTAGACTCAAGAGCACTTGATTGTGGGATCCTAGCAGTAGAAGTCTGAGTGGTTAGCGAGGTGACTAGTTGAAGAGATGATGAATCGGTGAATGACCGTTTGCTTGAGTGTCCACACTTGTTTACTGATGCTATGATATATGATATGGTTGGTAATAAAAAAAAGTCTCTGAAAAAAAGAAAAAAGAAGAAAGACCACCTATAACCGATAAGCGTGAAGCTACCCATGGGCGAGTATTAGGATCACCATGAGGAGAAATGCTACCTTAAAGGGTAGGTGAGTCAGAAAAAGAAAACAAAACAAAAACAAAAAAAACAAAAAAAAACAAAAAACAAAAAACAAAAAAAAAGCGACAAAAGAAAAGAAACGAAAACCATATCATGTTGAGTATGCAGAAGTAATCACAAACTATGATTAAGACATCCAGGTTGGTTAGACCCACTGGTCTGATTCTCCGAAGCAAAATCACCGAGTTAGCCTATTTAAGGAACAAGCTGTGAAAGAGCCTTAGCACACACACACTAGGAGTCTAGTTCAGATTACTTATTGAGACAATTGGAGTTGAGTATATCGAGTACTTTGAAGGTTCTCTGGCTTTGACACGAAGCATTCGTTGAGGACGAAAATATGTTTAGCTATTGAGATTGTCTCGATGAGAGCAATAAAGTATGTTGAAATAAATCATTAGTCTTTGGTGGATACGACATTCCGGGTATGGAGACACATCAGTTCAGATCAGTTTCTGCCGGGTACGGTATTCTGGGGGTGAGGTCCACATTACATCAGATCAGTATTGCCGGGTATGGTATTCTGGGGGCGAAGCCCATATTACATCAGTTTCAGTTTCTGCCGGGAATGGCACTCCAAGAATGGAGATTTAGTCCGGGAATGGACAGCTCGAGAATGAGCACGCCGAGAATGGCACGCCAGGAATGGCACTCCTAGAATGGAGATTTAGTCCGGGAATGGACAGCTCGAGAATGAGCACGTCGAGAATGGCACGCCAGGAATGGCACTCCGAGAATGGAGATTTAGTCTGGAAATGGACAGCTCGAGAATGAGCACGCCGGGAATGGCACTCTAGGAATGGAGATCGGTTGGGAATGGACCACAACACGGTGACAGTTCGAGAATGGACTTCATCACATCACATCACAGCAACACTCCGGGAATGGAGATCTGTTCGGGAATGGACCACAACACGGTGACAGTTCGGGAATGGACTTCATCACATCACATCACAGCAACACTCCGGGAATGGAGATCGGTTCGGGAATGGACCACAACACGGTGACAGTTCGGAATGGACTTCATCACATCACATCATCGGTTCGGGAATGGACCATATCACGGTGATGGTTCGGGAATGGACCTCATCACATCACCTCACATCATCGGTTCGGGAATGGACCATAACATGGTGACGGTTCAGGAATGGACTTCATCATACCACAGCACAACAACGGTTCGGGAATGGACCAAGGGTCGAAGCTCAACACCATCAACTCAACAACAGCAGGCGGACCATGTGGCAGCTGGCGATCCAGGTAAGTAAAAATGCATTGCACGAACTTTGATAGGATTGTCACTATCACACACTGAACAAATCCTATCAAAGTGGGGGCGACTATAGGCATTGCATTTTTTTGCATACCAAACCCAATGAGGAATTTAAGTTTAGGTATGTTTAGATTACTATGTATGTAGCATGTTTGATGTGTGATGCCGAATGTTTGCCGTTGTACAAATTTACTTTCAAAGCATGCGAATTTAGATTTAGGCCTATAGGAATTTAGAGTAGTTTTACCAATGTATGTCTTGTAGACTTGGTTAATATTACACAAATCCATCCATTACAATTGACATAAGTAAGGGACCATTCCGAACCCAACGGTTTGAGGTCTTCCCTTGCGAGGGGTGAGTGCGGCCTTAAATCATTTTCCCGGTTCACACCGGGTGGCGACTCCTTTATTCTTCGGTTTAGTCCTCCGTTGGCTACTCCGTACTCCCAACTAGGCCCTGAGTCTAGAACAGCATGCGTCGCCCAGCTCCTATGTCCTACACCCGGATGTATACAAATTAGGATGAAAATTTGGTGCCTCAATAGAAATTTTTTTGAAATACCCTTCACGAACACCCAATTGATAATATGGAACCAACCAATTTCGACCAAATTTTGGAACTTTTTTACTCTTTTTTTTCCTCTTAAGGTCACTCAAGCTCTCAAAAAAATTCTAAGTGTTGACCGATTTAGAGTTTGGTATGGGATCGGTATGGTTGCTTCCCGATTCCAGTAGCTATGTTTTACTCAAAGGTTCACCGGTATGGAGTTTGGTATGGTACTGGTATGAAACTAGCCCGATTTTTATATCTATGTAATCCCTAGGTAGACTAATATGAAGGCCGGTATGGACACCGGTATGAAAGTAGCCGGGTTTCTGAATCGATGTGAGGTGTGTTTTCTCACCGGTATGCCAGTATAAGGCCGGTATGCCAGTCACAGATGAATCAAAAAGGGCAAAAACACTTAAGAAGTAAAAAAAAATCAACAAAAACCAAGAATCAAGCTGAACAAGTATCTTAATGACTAACTAAACAAAATAAAGACTAAATGAAAAACACAAAGTAAAGATAGAAAATTATACTTTGGAACCATAAGCTCTGATACCAAATGACGCGAAAACTTACTTGGATGATTAGGCCAAGCAAACCCCTCGCAACGGATAGAACCCCAAGAATCGCGAATTTGATTTTGTAAGAACAAAACCCTTCCAAGGCCACAAAGAAGACCCACAAAGAACTTGTCGTTGAGAACCATTAAGATGATTCTTTGTAGTGTTCTGCTAGCACGGAGACGCCACCAAGGTTTGCACACCTTAGATAAGTCGAAGCTGAAATAAAAGGGAATCCCTCACTTATACTTGAATTTTGGCCATAGCCTTTTCTTTGAAGAAAAATTTCGAGAATGGTAAGATATTTTATTGAATAAGACAAAATTTACAATATATAGGACAATGCAAGTTACTAAAATGCCATTAAAAGTAAAAAGATCAAAAAGTCCTAAAACTACCCAATGGCTACATAAAGGTAAAGCCTTTAGTCGTCATTTACTAATTAATACAAATATCTAAGCTAAGATATTTAAAACAAGTTGCAAAAAAATCAAAGGAAAAAGTCAACAAAAGATATAACTTTTAAAATAAGACAATAGACATGGCCATAGAGGTGGGCGACGTTGTTCGGGCTCGCGGCCTGTCAGGAGTACAGAGTAGCATGCGGGGGACTTAACCGGAGAATAAAGGAGTCGCCACCCATTGTGAACTGGTAAATGATTTAAGGCCGTACTCACCCCTCGCAAGGGAAGACCTCAAACCGTCAGGTTCGGAATAGTCCCTTACTTATGCCAATTGTAATGAAAGGATTTATGCAATAATATAACCAAGTCTTATGCGGTACATGCAAAATAATTCAAATGACATACAAGTTTGCACACCTATAAACATAAATGTAAGTGAAAACCAATGCATAATTCTAAGAACAAGTTAATCAGAGACGTGCGGCAATGACAATAGAAACGTTAACAATAACGGCAGATAATTAAGCACATGATAAAAAAAGGAATAACCAAAGAGACAAACATTCATAAAACATGATAAAGGAACCTGTCCAGTGTGTGCGTGTTCGAGTGGCGTTCGAGAACACGGTCGAACGGAGTGAGGCAGAATGCACGCATTCGTGTAGCGTTCGGAAACGTGTTCGAACGGAATAAGGTATGATGCATGGTAAAACAGAATACATTCGTGTTCGAGTAGCGTTCTGAAACGCGTTCGAACTCGAATGGGGTAAGGAAGAATGCACATGTTCGAGTAACGTTCTGACACGCGTTCGAACGGGGTGAGGCAGAATGCATACGTTCGAGTAGTGTTCGGAAACGCGTTCGAACGGGATGAGGCAGGCTGCATGCATTCGTGTAGCATTTGGGAACGCGTTCGAAATAGATGAAAAACGTGGCATCCATGATGCAATAAACACATGCGTGAATGTTTCCCCAAGCGGTACGTGGAGTTGTATCCCAAGAACAGACCGCACTACCATCCATTCGGATTCGGCTACAGAATTTATGTATGGGTTTCCATCTGATATACCACAAGAGGCAACACTCAAGCATTAACAGAATGCAATCATGAAAATAGACCTGATGTATGATAATATATATAACCATAAATAAACGAAGAGACAAATATGTGAAATAACAAAGAAGATAAATAACACAAAACAAATGCGGAACAATAAAACAACAATTAACTTAAATTAAATACGAAATAATAAATATGTGACCAAATAATTTGGCCGTTTTCAATGTAAGACTTCAAATGCCCAGTTGGACGTATTCCACGTCCAACCAAGCATGCCGTTTCCAGGACGACAAAATAAAATATAAAAAAGGGAGCCCTCAGGTCTTACCTTTTACGTCGCTTCTCAGGAGTGCGTTGGGACGTCGCTGGAAGGTTTAACATTTCCGCTGTTTTTGTCTGGTTCACTGATTCACTGTTTTCATTCGCTGTTTTTTCTGTTTTCACACACTGTTTTGGCTGTTTTCCATCGCTGTTTTTCTCTATTTTTGGACTGCTGTTTGGGATGATTTTTGGACAGTTTTGGGACTGGTTTGGACTATTTTATGGACTGTTTTGGTTATGTTTTCTGGACTATTTTGGACTATTTTCTGGATCATTTTAGGGACTATTTTGGTTATGTTTTCTGGACTGTTTGGGGCTGGTTTGGTTACTGGTTTCGGCGTTCGGTCAGGGGCTAGTTTATGGGCTTGATTATTCGGTCAGTTTGAGGCTTATTCGGTGTTCTTTGTTTCGGCGGCTGTTTGTTGTTCGATTGAGCTGTGGTTGTAGTGTTTGTTTTGGTCGGTTAAGGGGTGCTACTTTAGGCTAATTTTGTGGTTGTTTATTTTAGTTCCACGTCAAAACATGCATGTGTTTTGGTCTTTACGTGGCCACTCTTTGCTCACGTTGATTTGCTTTGTGGCTTAAAGGTTGTTGCTATTTTGTTCGGTGAGGGCAGTGTGTTGGCTATGCAAGAAGGAGACGTGTGTGAGTCGGTTGGTGGCTTTGATTTTGTTGAGTGAGCCGAGTTTTTGGATCTGTTGTATGTGTCGGTTAGTGTATGAGATGAGAGAAGAAAGAGGCAGCTGGTTGAGAAGGGTGTTGATTGCCGAGGAGTGTGAGCTTTGTGTGTTGTTTTCGTTTTACCGTGTGAACTTGCGAGAGAGAGAGATGAAGGTTAGGGTTTTTGGTTGCTTTGTTATGGCCGTATGTTGCAGGTGGGAGAGAGAGGGAAGAGGGACGTCCAGAGAGAGGTTCTTTGTGTGTTTTGTCTTAAGAGTGCGAGAGGTCCGAGAGGAAGAGAGAGGTGTGCTAGTGATTATTGTTTTCTGTTCCAGATAGAGAGGCGTGGTCAGTCTTAGGGTTTATTATTTGTGAATGCTGACAGAGAGAGAGAGAGGGATGCGAGAGGTAGTAGATAAAAGAGAGGTTTTTTTTTTTGTTTTTTTTTGTGGGGCCGTGTCAGTGAATTGGCGGGGGCTGCCTCCATTAGGGTTTAGTTTAGTGGTCTTTATATAGTGGTGAGCTAGGGTTAGGGTTTCTTGGTTGTGTTAGGGTTTTGAATGGGTACATATGGGCTTTGGATGGGTGCGGGGGTTTTGGGTCAAGATTAATGTTTGAAACATGAATTGACTAAGCGCGGACCCGCGGCTAACTAGCGAATTTAAATTTGACGAGCTATTAATTTCAGAATTTTCCCTTTTCGGCGTCCGTTTCCCGCAACTTTCACAACTTATCGGGTAGTGCCTCCATACAAGGCTCATCATTGGGTATTATGAAAAAATACAGTGTCTACAGTCACCCTCACTTTGATGAGACTTATGTAGTGTATGACAGTGACAATCCTATCAAAGTCATACATGTATTTTTACTTACCTGGCTCGCCAGCTGTTGCTTAACTTACCTGTTATTCTGAGACGCTTCAAACTGAATTGATGGTGGTGAGGTGCTGCGACCCCCAAGGTTCATCCCTGCAAGATGCTGTGATCTCTAGGATTCATTACCGAACTGAGTTGGTGAGAGGTGGTCCATTCCCGAATCGTTACTGTAAGGTGGTCCATTCCTGAACCGTTACTATGAGTTGGTCCATTCCCGAACCGTTACTGAATGAGGTGGTCCATTCCCGAACCATTACTGAATGAGGTGGTCCATTTTTGAATCGTTACTGTATGAGGTGGTCCATTCCCAAACCATTACTGAGAGGTGGTCCATTCCCGAACCGTTACTGTGAGGTGGTCCATTCCCAAACCATTACTGAATGAGGTGGTCCATTCCCGAACTGTTACTGAATGAGGTGGTCCATTCCCAAACCGTTACTGTATGAGGTGGTCTATTCCCGAACTGTTACTATGAGGTGGTCCATTCCCGAACCATTACTGAATGAGGTGGTCCATTCCCGAACCGTTACTGAATGAGGTGGTCCATTCCCGAATCGTTACTGTATGAGGTGGTCCATTCCCAAACCGTTACTGTGAGGTGGTCAATTCCCGAACCGTTACTGTGAGGTGGTCCATTCCCAAACCATTACTGTGAGGTGGTCCATTCCCGAATCGTTACTGAGTTGTATTGAATATGGGCTTTGTTCCCTGGGCTTTGTTCCCGAATAGTGCTGATAATGTGGGCTTTATTCCCAAACTGAACTGAATGTGGGCTTTTTTCCCTGACTGTGTTGAGAGTGGGCTTTATTCCCGAAACGACTAATAATGTGGGCCTCAACCCTAGGATTCCTTCCCGAAACTGCTGATATTGTGGGCCTCGATCCTGGGATTCATTCCTGAAAATTGCTGATAATGTGGGCCTCGAGCCTGAGATTCATTCCCCAAAACTGCTGATAGTGTGGACCTCGACCCTGGGATTCATTCCCGAAACTGCTGATAATCTGGGCCTCGACCCTGGGATTCATTCCCCAAACTGTGGATAGTGTGGGCCTCGACCCTGGGATCCATTCCCGAAACTATGGATAATGTGGGCCTCGACCCTGGGATTTATTCCACAAAATTGCTAATAGTGTGGGCCTCGACCCTGGGATCCATTAACGAAACTATTGATAATGTGGGCCTCGGCCCTGGGATCCATTCCTGAACTGCTGATAATGTAGGCCTCGGCCTTGGGATCCATTCCCGGAACTGCTGATAATGTGGGCCTCGGCTCTAGGATCCATTCCTGAAATTGCTTGTCTTTGCCGCTTTTTTCTTTTCTTCAAAACCTGTGAACAAAAACAAAACAAAAAATACTTGTATGTGACGTGTATGCATGTATGCATGGATGTATTTCCTATTCCGATGGGTTAGGGCTTCCTTGTGCTCCTTGGTGCCATTTTCCTGCAAATGTCTCTGGTCGCCCCCTGGGTCTGCTTATAATTTCCTTCCGCCGGTTCTTTTATGGTGATTGTTCAGTTCTCTTTTGTCTCATGGCTCAAGATTCTGTTATGTCCCTTATTCGCGAGGTGGTAGACTGGTCGCCCCCATATTTGATTTAGCTTTCTGCTCTCCGCTGTTTGTACTAGGTCAAGGTGGACCACGTGATGTGGTATTCAACATACTATATAACATGCTACGAAATAGTCCCAATATTTATACATAATATTGTCCTCAAGGAATGCCCAGTAGTGAAACCAGAGAACCTTCAAAACACTCAATGCACCTTAAATCCGAGTTTTTGAATAAATGATCTAAGCTAGACTCAAAGTGTGTGTGTGCAAAGGTTCTTTTGCAGATTCGTCCCCAGGTAAGCCAACTCAATGATTTCGTCAAAAAATTAGGATCGATAGGTCAAACCAACCTAGATGTCTCAATTATGCCCTGCAGTTGCTTTTCTGTGCTCAATGTGGTATGGTTTTCTTTCTCTTTTTTTTTTTTTTCTTTTCGTTTTGAACTTCTTTTTTTTCTTTTTTTTCTTTTTTTCAACACACCTACCCTTTAAGGTAGTATTTCTCCTCATGGTGGTCCTAATACTCGCCAATGGGTAGTTTCTTGCTTATCGGTTATAGGTGGTTTAATTGAGACTTTTCTTTTATTTTCAACCATACCACATATCATAACACAAGCAAATCAGGATAGACATTTAGGCGAACGATCATTCACTGACCTACAATTTCTTCAACTAGTCACTTTGCTAACTACTCATGTTTTCACTGCTAAGAACCATAATCAAGTGCTTACGAGTCTAACATAGATCAATTACTCAAAGTATCAGATAAAAGCACATCAAGAGTTTATCGTTTCTAAGATTTCACCCTAAAGCAAACCATTTCATCATCGGACTTATGCCAAACTATTAAGGACTAAAATCAAACAATTTTTCTTTTCTCTTTTTTTTTGTTCTTTTTCATTTTTTTCATTTTTTTTTTACTGAAGGCCCCTCCCAATGGTCTTTTTATTCTTGCCGTAAATTTTTCTGTTCCTCGGTTTCTTTTTCCCCGATATCCATGTTTGCTAAACTCTTCTTGACAAGTCTTCTTTTTCTAACCCAACAGATATCTATGATGGCTTTTAAGACACATGGGTTAATATGATGCGTGTATGCATGAGATGCATGAGATGCAAGTGGTTATAAAAACAACATATATCCTTCCTGAAAGGGTTTTAGGGTGGAAATCCGATAACGCAGCGGAATTGTGGGAAATCAAAATTTTCCGATTTCAATAATTTTTCTCGGAACAATTAAATAAACTTATTTATTTAATTTTACAATTATCAAATTATGAAATATTACACAAGAAATCAAATTTTATGTAATTACCGAATTACCCCTATAGTTTGCATTTTGTTCATTTTAGTCCGAAATTGTTCAAAATAATTTTGAATGATTCTAAATCATTTCTAAGATGAATCTAACATGTCCCAAATATCAAAATACAATTTGCAACAAAAATTGCCAAAAATAAACCCCAAAGCCAAGAGCCTCCATTAGGCACCAAATTGTGCATTTTGCATTTTCAATGTTCAAAACACATCCAAATGAAATCCAATCAACATAAGATTTAATATGTATCATATACACATCCATATACACCAAATAAATGAAAAACCCAAAATTTGGAAGTGGTCTTAAACCCTAATTTTTTAATTTCATCAAATTGGACAAATTAAACCAAATTAGCAAAATCCAATACTTCAATCATGTTTTTTCCAATACAATCAAGCCTCACCACAATGAAACAACTATAGAAAAAATCTAGGTCATTTAAGAGTGGGTCAACAACTCTAGATTAGCAACAAGTTTCTCAACATTACAAAACAATGCTAGTAAACACCTTAGAATCATTCTATGAACTTTATACATGCATAACCCCATTACAAAACTTACATCCTCCAAAAACACAAAGAATAAAGAATAGAAAGACATAAGAAACTCATAGCATATAGCTTAGGACTTAAGGAACATTTTCCTCTCTAATAGTAAGTTGAGAAAACTTACTAAAATCCAAGCTTTCATTTGTTTTCTTTTAATGGAGTTTTGGTAATGGTTTTGACTTAATGAAACCCTAAAATGAAAAAAAAAACAATTTATACTAAAAAATTTGGCCTTGGCCGAATTTTTGCTTAAATAAATATCAAGATATTTGTTTTGTATTTCATTTAATTTTGCAACTTGTCCACTTGTTTTAATGATCATTACACTTTAATGATATATTCAACCAAGTCAATAATTGCAACTTAGTCATTAAATAAAATATCATAACTTAAAAAATTCATACTTTAATTAATTTAATCATTTAACAATTAATTAATCAAATACAAATATATTAAATATATGTATTATATTTACAATAAATAGAAAATACATATATATTTATGATATTAGTCAAATATCTCAATTTGACAATTAATTAATGTGTATTTGAATTAATCAAGCATTAAATGCAAATACACAAAAAATAAGGAAATGACTATCGGGTCCCTACACATGTATTTTGCGTTTAACCTTTAAACGAATTTATAAATAATCAATATTATTTATAAATATTGCCCTAGTGCTCTACGAGTATGCTTCATTAGTGAGACTCTCTAGATTCAGACATATCCATCACGAAATCAAATTTCGTGTCCATGATGTATCCACCAGTAAATTATGAAGACCACGGATAAACTCGCTGAATCATACAGTAGGTCATGGAAAATGTATATTCCTCTGTCACAGGTATCCGGATAAATCCCAGAGATATAGATGTAAACGTCAAATCTCTATAGGGATTATCCAGTCGACTATTCTATTAGCAATATCAAAAAGAACATTTAGAAATAACTTCTAAAATGTACCACGGGCCCATGGTTTTTATCTGATTGCTAATCATATGGACTATCTATGCTCTGATACACAGAACTGACGGATCCTATCTCGATACACACAGGACACCCTGAGGATCTATCCACACCCAACGAACATGCGGAGGTCTGATCTAAATAGATCGGTGATGGGACGACAAAATAAAATATAATAAAGGGTGCCCTCAGGTCTTACCTTTTACATCGCTTCTCGGGAGTGCGTTGGGACGTCGCCGGAAGGGTTAATATTTCCGCTGTTTTTTTCTGGTTCATTGATTCGCTGTTTTCTCTATTTTCACTCACTGTTTTGGCTATTTTCCCTCGCTATTTTTCTCTGTTTTTGGACTGTTGTTTGGATGATTTTTGGGCTATTTTGGGACTGGTTTGGACTATTTTGTGGACTGTTTTCGGGATTTTTTTGGTTATGTTATCCGGACTGTTTTGGACTATTTTCTGAACTATTTTAATGACTATTTTGGTTATGTTTTCTGGACTGTTTGGGGCTGGTTTGGTTACTGGTTTCGGCGTTCGGTCAGGGGTTGGTTTATGGGCTTGATTATTCGGTCAGTTTGAAGCTTATTCGGTCTTCTTTGTTTCGGCAGCTGTTTGTTGTTCGATGAGCTATGGTTTTAGTGTTTGTTTTGGTCGGTTAAGGGGCGCTGCTTTAGGCTAATTTTGTGGTTGTTTCTTTTGGTTCCACGTCAAAGCCTGCATGTGTTTTGGTCTTCACGTGGCCATTCTTTGCTCACGCTGATTTTCTTTGTGGCTTAAGGGTTGTTGTTATTTTGTTCGGTGAGGGCAGTACGTTGGCTATGCAATAGGGATACGTTTACGAGTCGGTTGGTGGCTTTGATTTTGTTGAGTGAGCCGAGTTTTTAGATTTGTTGTATGTGTCGGTTAGTGCATGAGAGGAGAGAAGAAAAAGGCAGCTGGTTGAGAAAGGTGTTGATTACCGAGGAGTGTGATCTTTGTGTGTTGTTTTCGTTTTACCGTGTGAACTTGCGAGAGAGAGAGATGAAGGTTAGGGTTTTTGGTTGCTTTGTTATGGCCGTATGTTACAGGTGGGAGAGAGAGGGAAGAGGGACGTCCAGAGAGAGGTTCGTTGTGTGTTTTTTCTTAAGAGTGCGAGAGGTTCGAGAGGAAGAGGGAGGCGTGCTAGTAATTATTGTTTTCGGTTCCAGAGAGAGGCGTAGTCAGTCTTAAGGTTTAGTGTTGGACTTGATTCGGCTCAATTCGTCAAAGATGTTTCTATGTGGGCTTGCATCATTCTCATTTAATTCAATCTGGTTTTTGGGCTTGAAGGTTGTCTTGGAGTTGAAGATTGAAGGTAAATTAGCCCCCCAATAAATCCAATAGAATTCTGTCATTGAGGACTCTCTAGATGGTACTCTTGATCATATTAGGTGGGTTTAATCCATTTTATCCAAATATGTATAATTAGGTTTGACTAATCACATTTGTCTACCACTTTGATTTAATCCAGTTAAATTAATATGAAGTTTAACCAATGGATTAGTTGATTTTGTAACATTTTGATTTAATCCAATTAAATTAAGCCAAATACACATATTATTACATATTTTTAATTACCAAAATATCCTCCAATGGTAGATAAATTTATGAAATTATAATAAAACCCTTGTGTGATTTTGGATTAATCCAATTAATCTGATTGGGTTAAAGTAAATAATTAATGTTATCCAATAACATTAAAATATTTTAGTAGATAAATTATAATATCAAATATTATTTATTATAAAAAATTATCGGCTACGCAAGTGCTCAAAGAGTACACTTCATATTGTGGTAATCTCTAAGTTCATACACGTTTGTCATATAAGCCTAGCTTATATATATGCAATTCGGCCACCTCCGAATTTGTGAGAACACAATGAAATTTCTGAACTATACAAGTCGAGGTCATCACATACGTTTATCGATCCCTCCATCGTAGGCTATCCGAGTTGCGCTTAGGAAATATAGATTATACCGTTAAGTTTCTGAGGGGCACATCTCATGTTGATATGTCCACGATTTTTTACAACTAATCAGAAACCATTTCTAATATATGCAATCCACCCTAGGTGATTGACTTTGGCCAAAGTCTTATGAATTGTGGCTTACTCACATGGATACTTAAACCCCTTATGGTACACATACGGCCCGACGAATCCTATCTTGATACGCACTTGATTAACGAGTGCATTGGTCCACACCCAATGAAAATCTAGAGGCCAGACCATGAACAGTTTCCGACATATATGACATCTAAGTGTGTAGGATCTCACACAAAATCAATGATATCCTATAGTCAAAGGATCACATATGCTACTCGACTCGAGGAGATTCCTATTGACGGTGGTGTGTACTTCCAACTATTAGGAATCACATGTAAGTCATTCACTATTCTCTCCAACGAATACCCACATATCTATAAGAGATTCCAAAGCTCATGGTACATCGGGTTAAACCACTGGAACTATAATTCCAATATACGACATGTGCTAGTCTTATAGGTTATAGGAATTCGACCGTATTTCAAAATCAACGACTAGGAATATTTACTTTAAGAATAGTTTATAATAATAATACTATCACAATGTCTGACCACCCGGTGTCTGGTATTACTACATGACTATTCTAAGGACGATGTCATTTTCAGCATATTTATACATCAATATAATATGAATAATGACATTACCATGATAAGGTTGTAGGGGTTTTTTAGGGGGTGAATCCGGTAGCGCAGCGGAAGCGGTGAAAATCCAATTTTCAGATTTCAAAACTTTTTCTCGGATTAATTAAATAAACATATTTATTTAATATTCCAATAATCAAATTATGAAAATAAATTCAATAAAACATTTTTAGGTGAATTTACCGAAATACCCTTGCTTTGTATTTTTGTCCATTTTAGTCCGAAATTGATCTAATCAATTTTGAATGATTCTAAATCATTTCCAAGATGAACTTATGATGTTCAAAACATCAAAACACCAAAGCAACCAAAATCCCCAAATTCTCTCACAAGGCCGAGAGCACCATAAGGGAGCACATTTGTGCACTTTGTCATTTCATGTCTCAAAACATATCTAAATGTAATCCAATGAACATGAAACTTTATATGCATCATATATACACACAAATACAAAACATATATGAAAACCCCCAAATTTGGAATTAGTCATGAACCCTAATTTTTCAATTTCCTCAAATTGGACAAATTAGACCAAATACATTAAATCAATTACTTCAATCATCATTCTTCCATCCAATCCAAGTCTCAACACAATGAAACAACTCAAGATCAAATCTAGGTCATTTAAGAGTGGGTCAATAACTCTAGATTAGCAACATGGTTTCAAAAAACTTAAAAGAATAGTTATAACTACAATAGTCACAACACTTCCTTCATTACACATGCTTCACACTTCTCCAAAACTTCCATCATCAAAAACCACAAGGAACAAAGAAAGAAACATCCTAAGAATATCATATATTAAAGCCTAGAACCTAAGGAACATATTCCTTACTAATAGCAAGTTTGAAAAACTTACTAAATTTCCAAGCTTTTGAAGTTTTCTTTCTTTCTCAAGCTTTCTTTTGGTTTCTTCAATGGTGTCTCTCTTTTGTAAAAAGTGTATTAGGTTATTATGAAAGTGAAATGAAAATCAATATATACTTGTTCCATTTTGCCTTTGGCCGAAATTGACCAAGCCAAATACAAGTCAATTAATTTCAATTTCATTTCAAACTTATGTAATCAACTTGCATAAATATCTTAATACAACTTTATTAGATATTTATTTAAGTCAACAAAAGCAACTAACATCATTTACTTAATATATCCTAATGTAAGATATTTATATTTTAATTAATTTAATCATTTAACAATTAAATAATTAATTAATTAATCAAATACAAATATATTAAATATATGTATAATATTTACATTAAATATAAAAAACATATATTCATTTAGGATATAAGTCAAATAACTCATTTTGACTATTAATTAATGTGTATTTAAATTAATCAAGTATTAAATGTAAATACACAATAATTAGGCAAATGACTATCTAGTCCTTTTAGCACGTGTCTTGCGTTTAACCTTTAAACGACTTTATAAATAATCAATATTATTTATTAATGTTGCTCTAGTGCTCTACGAGTATGTTTCATTATTGAGACTCTCTAGATTCAGGTTTATCCGTCACGAAATCAAATTTCGTGTCCATAATCTATCCACCCGTAGATTATGACGATCACGGATAATCTCGCTGAACCATACAGGTCGAGGTCATGGCAAATGTATAATTCCTCCGTCACAGGTATCCGGATAAATCCCAGAGATATAGATGTAAACATCAAATCTCTATCGGGATTATCCTGTCGACTATTCCATTAGCAATCTCAAAAAAGAATGTTTAGAACTAGCTTCTAAACTTTACCACGGGCCCATGGTTTTATCTGATTGCTAATCATATGGACTACCTATGCTCTGATACACAGAACTGACGGATCCTATCTTGACACACATAGGACACCCTGAGGATCTGTCTACACCCAACGAACAGGCGGAGGTCTGATCTTAATAGATCGGTGACGTGACTGCCGTCTAAGTGTAGAAGATGTCTCATGTGCCCACAATGGCATCTCAAGTCTAAGAATCACAAGTGCTACTCAACCCAAGAAGATTCTTATTGACGCTGGTGTACCATCCATTAAGAATCTTCGGTGAGTCGTTCAGTGTTTATCCGCTATAAATACCTACACGTCTATACTAGTCTCCAAGACTAATGGTTCATTGAGAAACCACTGGAATCATATATTCAAGTATATGACATGTACAGGTCTCAACGGGTTTACTATACTGACCAAGTAGTGTAAACTTTGACCAGGAACTGTCTGAGAATGACAACGTCATGATACTACTCAATGTCCGTTGCGACGCTTTTGCAACTGTATCATGACTAATCATTCTCGGGTCATTACGTCTTTACCATATAGAAATATAGATTATATTATAGAAACTGCATATATTATTCATAATAATAATGTTTTACAGAATTATTCAACAGAAATACAACCGGGAATTGGCGCTCTGAGCACCAACCCCAACAAAGGTTTGAAATGAAAATTTAGTATTTTATTAATAAATAATTAAATATAATGTACAATACATTATTCAGATTGGCACTCCAAGCACCAACTCCAACAAACTCTCACTTGCTAAGTGCCAATCTGGATGGTACCGTAGTCTCATCTCCTCCACATGTTTATCGAATAACTTAAGAGGTAAGGCCTTAGTAAACGGGTCTGCTATGTTGTATATTCCTTGAACCTTCAAGACCACTATGTCTTTTCGTTCAATAATCTCTATAATCACGCGATATTTTCTTTCCACGTGTTTAGACTTAGAATGCGCCCAAGGGTCCTTAGCATGAGCAATGGCTCCGCTATTATCACCGTATAATGGGATCGAATCTGGAATACTAGGCACAATGCTAAGTTCTGTGATAAAATTTTTAATCCAAACAACTTCTTTAGCAACTTTTGAAGCTGTCGTAAATTCCACCTCAGTGGTGGAATCAACTGTTGAACCTTACTTTGAACATCGCCAACTAACTGCACCGCCATTAAATGTAAATCCATATCCGGGTGTAGACTTTCTATCATCTAGATCTCTTTGGAAATCGGAGTCTGTATAACCCTTAACTTGTAGATCATCTTCTCCATTTATGAGAAACTTATCCTTAGTACCCTTAAGATATTTCAGGATATGTTTCACGGCCGTCCACTGATCACTATCCGAATCAGATTGATATCGGCTAATAACGCTAACGTCGAAACTATTATCAAGTTATGTATATAACATATCTTACATAATGCTTCCAATACAAGAAGCATATGGCATGTCGGACATTCTAACTATCTCTTCCTCAGGCTGAGGTGCCATTTTCTTCGAAAGATGTATGCTATATCGGAAAGTTATATTTATGGCATTGCAGTTGGTAAAACCATACCTTTATAACATTTTATCTATGTACGTCGATTGCGAAAACCCTCTAAGATTCCTAACTCTATCTCGGTAGAGCCTTATAACCAGTGTTTAGGAAGCTTCACCATGTGTTTCATGGAGAAGTTCTTACAAAGGTATACTTTCACACTTTCTATCAATCCTATATCATTCCCAATGATAAAGATATCATCTACATACAAAACAAGGAATACTATTATGCTCCCACTAACTTTCTTATAAACACACGGTTCTTCATCGTTCTAAAAGAATTCAGATAATCTAATTATCTCATCAAAATGATGATTCCAGCTTTGAGATGCTTGTTTAAATCCATAAATAGACTTCTAGAGCTTATAAACCAATTTTTAAGTCTTACTAGATACGAAACCCTCTGGTTGTTCCATACAGATATCCTCCTCGAGGAATCTATTTAGGAAAGTGATTTTCACATCCATCTGTCATATCTCATAGTCATGATATGCAATAATAGCTAAAAGAATCCTAATGGATTTTAACATGGCTACTAGTGAAAAAGTTTCCTCATAGTCAACCTTAGGACGTTGAGGGTAACCTTTCGCTACCAGTTGGGCCTTAAAGGTTTCCATATTTCCATCAGGCCCTCGCTTCCTTTTATAAACCTATTTAAAACTAATAGGTTTAACGTCTTCAGGAAGTTCAACTAAGTCCCAGACTTGATTTTCATGTATAAAATCCAACTCGGGCTTCATGGTTTCCTGCCATTTTCCTGAATCGATATCCAATATCGTTTCTTTATACGTAGTTGGATCCATTTCCTCCAAGAGGAGAATATCAAGGCTCGCATCAGACGTTAAAAATAGTCCATCATGAGGCATTGATCTCTGGTTCCATCTCAGGTTCCTTAGTGTTGGGATCAAACTTATCAAGTTCAATGTTTCTACAATTCCCACTTTTTCTCAAAACTTCATTTTCAAGAAAACTAGCAAAATGAGCAATAATAACATTTCGTTGCTCAAAACATAGAACTAATATCCCAAAGAATTTTCAGGATATCCAACGAACCTGTACTTATAGCCCCTAGGCGCTAATTTATCCCATTGCGCAACTCTAACGTATGCAGGACAACCTCAGATCTTTAAATATCTAAGACTTGGATTTCTACCGTACCATGTCTGATATGAGGTCGTAGAAATAGCTTTGGATGGAAATCGTTTAAGTATGTGGGCAGCAGCAAGCAAAGCGTAACCCCAAAGGTAATATACACTACAACAATTATGGCTTTTACCGTCCAATCATTTAGCGTCGAAACAACTTTCGACGCAAAAAATCAATTTTAGCGTCGTAATTGATATTCGACGCCAAATATCCAGATTTTAGCGACGAAAATGATTTTCGACGCGAAATATTCTACTTTTTTCGTCGAATCCACATATCGACACTAAAAGTATGACTTATAGCGTCAAAAATTATTCGACGCTAAATTATTTTAACTATTCCAGTAATTTTTGCGTTGACATAAAATTGCGACGCTAAATGTTATACTTTTAGCGTCAAAAATCTTATTCGACGCCAAAAACTAGAAATTTAGCGTCGACGAAGTAGCGTCGCTAAAGGTTTATGAAGATTCCACCGACAATCCTTTAATCTTTAGCGTCTAAATTTAAGTCGACGCTAAAAATCAGACATTTATCATCGAAATAGAAGATTCGACTCTAAAAATCAGACAATTAGCGTCGAATTTAATGTTTCGACGTTAAAGATAGATTAAAATACAGAATGCCACCAACCATTCTCCCCCTCTATTTTTTCTCTCATTCTCTTCATTTTCATCCTCTGTAATCTGAGAATTTCTCCTCTGCAACCTCACAACTCTCCTACAAATTTTCAATAAAATTGTAATCAATTTTCCATAAGGTAAATCTTCTTTCATATTTCTTTATTATTTTCAATTTGTATGATTATGTTGATTATATACTTTTTGTTAGTGGTTTATGATTCATATATGTAGATTAAGTTAATAATTAACAAAATAAATTTTTTTTGTAAACTATTTAATTTATCAACTAAATATATATGTATATGCTTAAATAAATAATTAATGAAGTAGTAATGTTGATGAGTGTAATATGATATTTAATAATTATATTATTATATTTAGGTATTTCGCTGAAATGGATAGAAATTGGATGAGCTCGCTGGATAAATTGAGTGTTGAATATTGTAATGGAGTGTATGAGTTCATGGAAGTCGCAAAGCAACACATTGATGCAGAAGGTCGTGTTCGGTGTCCATGTACAAATTGTTTGAATAGGAAAAGGAAACGGTTACATGAAGTTCATAATCATTTATACATGCCAGGAATATCACCAACTTACCGTACGTGGATTTATCACGGTGAGCAGTATAATTCTCAGTCACGGTTTATTGATTTCGGTGAAGGTAGCAGTAGTTACAATCAACCTGCAAACGATGAGATAACCGATGCTTTGCATGACTTACAAGGTCCACAACTTGGTCATAGTGTCAGTGGTGACATGCCAGTGTTAAGTGGAAATGATCAAAATTTATTTAGTGAACTACTTGATGAGGCAAAAAAAATTCCATTTGTAGGTGCTGGAATATCGATCTTGAATTTCGTTGTGAAATTATTACACATTAAAGTGATCAACAGAATGACCAACAAAAGTATTGATATGATGCTAGAGTTACTGGGCCAAATGTTACCGGTTGGAAGCGAATTGCCTAAGTCGTACTACGAGGCAAATAAAATGTTTCGTGATCTGGGAATGGGGTATGAATCCATTCATGCTTGTAAGTATGATTGTGTATTATTTCGTGCCGAGTATGAATCACTTGAATATTGTCCGATATATGGTGAAAGTCGGTACAAAGTCCGTGGTATGGGGAAGAAAATGCCTCAAAAGATATTGCGATATTTCCCTTTAATGCCCAGGCTGCAGAGATTGTTCATGTCACGACACACAGCGACTGACATGATGTGGCATCATGAAAAGAGGATCGTTGCGGATGGCATACTTAGACATCCTGCGGATGGAACCGAGTGGAAGGAATTTGATGACATGCACCCCCGTTTCGCTGAGGACCCCCATAATGTCAGGTTAGGTCTTGCCGCTGATGGTTTTAACCCATTTGGGAATATGTACAACTCTTATAGCATGTGGCCCGTTATTGTTATTCCATATAACTTACCTCCATGGAAATGTATGAAGGATCTGTTCATGTTTATGTCATTGCTTATCCATGGTCCACGTTCCCCTGGTAAAGATATGAATATTTACTTGAGACCATTGATCGATGAGTTACAAATATTATGGAATATGGTTGTGCATACCTACGATGCAGCTTCCGAGCAGTATTTTCAGATGCATGCCGCATTATTATGGACCATTAATGATTTTCCAGCTTATGGTTCATTATCTGGATGGAGCACTAAGGGATACATGGCATGTCCAGTTTGTGCGGGTCAAACACCTTCGCAACGAATACGGAATAAAATAGGATACACATGGCACAAGAGATTTCTTGAGTTGAGTCATCCTTGGCGGAGGTGTAAATTATTTAACGGTCAACATGAACCTCAGAGTATGCCCAGTCCATTTTATGGATTCGACATACTTTGCCAACATCAACATCTCAGAGACAGCACACCAGGTAAACATCTTACTAATAGAGATAAAAATCGAAAACGCTTACCTGCAGAGTTGAATTGGACAGGAAATAATATTTTCTTTGAGTTAGAATATTGGAGGACTCTGAGTTTGCGACATAATTTGGATGTAATGCATATAGAAAAAAACATTTGTGAGAGTTTAGTGGGCACACTATTCAATATTCCGGGTAAGACAAAAGACACTGTAAATGCTAGATTGGACCTACAAGATCTTAGAATTCGCAGTGAATTGCATTTACAAGTCACTTCTCGAGGTCTTATTAAGCCGCCTGCTAGTTATGTGCTCACTCAATCGGAGAGAAAATCATTCTGTGATTGGCTGAAAATGGTTAAATTCCCTGATTATTATGCATCGAATATTGGGCGTTGGGTCAGAGATGATACAATAACGGGATTAAAGAGTGACGATTGTCATGTGCTTCTCGAGATTCTCCTTCCTGTTGGCATTCGACCTTATCTCCCCCCGAATGTATGCGACGTCGTACTTGATCTATGTGGCTTCTTTAAACAATTATGTCAGAGGACATTAACCACATCTGTTATTGACGAACTTGAGCGAGGAATCGTGATAATCCTATGCAAGCTGGAGCGAATTTTGCCACCCACTTTTTTTATGTGATGGTACATCTGGCCGTGCATTTACCGGCTGAAGCTAGGAAGGGAGGTCATGTCCATTACAGATGGATGTATCCCATTGAGAGGTACTATATATACAGTTTTAAATATTACATTCTTAAATTTTTTTTTGTGCATTGAATTTATTATTAATGCAAACTTGTTGTCATATCTGCAGGGCTTTGGGAGATTACAAACAATATGTGAAAAACAAGGCGCGCCCTGAAGGGTCAATAGCTGAAGCTGTTGTAATAAGTGAAGCAATAATATTTTGTTCGATGTACATGCAGAATATTGAAACTCTTTTTAATCGTCGGCCACGAAACTATGATGGAGATGCAAGTAATAAGCAAGATATCACAGTGTTCCGTCAAAATTGCAGACCATTTAGAGCAGTAGGTTTCAAATTACTAACTTTTGAGGAAGTTCAACGTGCGCATTGGTTTATATTGAGTAATTGTGATGAAGTGCAACCGTATTTAACGTAAGTTTTTCTGGTGCATAACTATAGTATTTTTGCCATACATTAACCTAACTCATTTTTTTGTAGGCAACATATAACAATGCTACAATGTGGTGGTGACCATAACGTTGATGAAACACACAAAAAAGAATTTTCTAAATGGTTTGAGACAATTGTAAGGCCTAACATTTTATATTTATTTTTATCCTAACATTAAATATTTCAGTTTGTTATAATTAACACATATATTTCTCTCATTGTTAGATAAACAACCAAGTGCAAAATGGTCAATTGGACATGTCATCCTTGTTGGTTTCTTTGGCTTATGGGCCTTAAAAGCAGGCTTATGAATACAGTATATGCATTGTCAACGGAGTTAGATTTCATACCGAACAGCGAGATGTTACTCATGTGACTCAGAATTATGGAATTGTAGTCCAAGGAGAACACGGCTCAGATATTATTGACTTCTACGGAGTGTTGCAATTAGTCATTGAGTTGATATACAGACCCAGACGACATATTGTGCTATTCGAATGCAAGTGGTTTGACACAAATGCCAGAAAGAGGAGAATTCAAGTTAGTAATCATCTAACGTCAATTAATGTTCAACATTTTTGGTACAAGAATGATCCATGTATTTTTTGTACCCAAGCACGTTCAGTGATATATATATATGATCCAAAGTTAGGAACTGGATGGATGGTGGTAGAAAAGTTACAACATAGGGGCATTTGGGACACGCATGAGAAAGATAGTGTTGACATATCAGATGAAACACAAGAAGTCTCTGTCAACTTCAAAGTTCCTGAACAGATATTTTATGTACCAACTGTCACCGTTCCTGAAAATATCACTTTAACTCGAGATAGTACAGACGTTGAGATAATTCCTTATTCTGAAGTTAGCGTGGAAGTAGCAAGTGAAGAAGAATTTGACACTGAAGATGACTTCGATTCCAGTCACGAATCCTCAAATACCGAAGATAATAGTGATTAATGAAGTTAGTGTATGATGTGATTGATGAATAATTTTTATTATTATAATGTATGGTTGTTGTTTTGAATTGTTATTTAAATATGGTTGAAAGATTGTCGTAATTATTAATAGTATAATTATCATATTATTTTTATTATTATTTTTAATGGTAGAAATTTAGCGTCGAAATACAATAGTCGACGCTAAATGATAGGCATTTAGCGTCTAAATAATAATCGACGCTAAATGTCTAACATTTAGCGTCGAATACTCTTATCGACGACAAATGTTATACATTTAGCGTCGATGTTATATAATTCGACGCTAACTAAAAAAATTAAATTTCCCCAAAAAATAGCCCTAATTTATTAATAAGCCGCCAACTTTTTAGTGTCGAATTATTCGACGCTAAAAGCAAATAATTTCGACGCTAAATGTCCATTAAATCCCTAAAACCAGTGTCTTCTTCTTTCTCGGCTCAGACGACGAAAACCAGCCCTCTCACTGTCTTCTTCTTCTTTCTCGGCTCCAACCACTCTCTTCTTCAGCAAATTCATCGAGTTTACAGGTAAGTGTCATTGCATTTCATCGACTTCATCGGTTTTTGGATGCTATATCTTTAGTTTCGAACTGAATTTTTAGTGTTGAGAGGAAAACTTTGATTTCTATTAGAATGCTTCTTTTGATTTGTGTTGATTTACATACTGGAGCAACCCATACTTATTAGTGAAGAGCAAGATGAGTCGAAAGCAACAACAGACTTTCCAGAACTTGTTTCTAATTGTTGAAAGAATAGGGTTTTTTGATATTTGAATTGTATGATTTTTATGTATATTAGATTTTGAATTTTAAAAATTAGATTCTAATGATTTTGTGTATATGATTTTTCAATTAGGGTTTTAGGGGATTGGTTATGGTTTTAAGTTTAATTATTTGAGTTTTGAGATTAATGCATGACTGAAAATGGTAAAATTAAAAGGGTGATTGGGTAGGGTACTGCTTGGTTGTTTATAATAATGGGAAAAAGAAAATAAGAATGATGGATAGAGAGTTGAAGCTTCTCTATAGTTTTTCTATTGGATGGAACACGTAAATATCAATAGCATGAGATTAATTTTGTGTTGGCCTTCTCTTTTGAGTCCATCCTTGCTCTCACAGACTCATTTGTTCATTCATTTCCACTACTTGAAGTATGGTGCTTAAAATACTGTCACTGGCAAACTATTAATACCAGAACAGCAGCAGTTAAAAGAGAAGATAATTGAGTTAACAAAAGAGAAGATAATTGAGTTAACAAAAGCAAATGTCATACAAGACGCCTATTAAAAGTTCAGCACTTTGCAATGATATCCCAACATTAAGCTATAACAGTAACTTGCCTTATGGCAGAAAGATTAATGAGTTTCTTGGTCTAAGGATGCTAAATGCAAATTTAAATAGCTACAAATAAGTTAAAAGAGTTAAAGTTTTCTACTATATCAAATACTAGACAAAAGCATAATAGTCAACGACAATAAGAAAACTTAAAGTAATTTCTATTTCAAAGAAAACTAAAAAAGAATTATCCTACATTTAACATGCATATAGTAATTAGCAAAAAACAGTAGAATTCATTCAAGACAATCAATAGGCCGTATTTTCACATAGAAAGAAAATGAAGAGAAAAATAAAAGTATCACGGTTTAAGAGCAGCAGTGGATTAGATACAATTAATCCGCAAGTCTTTCAGGAATTGAAGATATAAGCCTACACAGACCTTAAGAAAGAAATCAACCTTAGATATATCCTTAACAACTAATGCATACTTGTTTTTCCGTAGTTTTCCCTAATGTTGTTTGCTTTTCTTATAATGATTTTGTTGGCACTCTGATACTTCGTTCCTTATCATTTTTGCTTTGTTATTCTAGCTGACTTTCCAACCATCTTGAAATAAAGTATGTAGTTAAAAACCCAAGTCTCTCCTCTCATTCATGTGTGTATTGCTTGGACCTTTTCATTTATGTAGTTCATACTATTTATTCATGATTCATGTATATAATAAGTTAGATCCAAGCAACCACAAGTGAGTTATTGTGATGGAAACCTGAAAATTTGTGTGTTTTTGCAGATGGCACCAGGCAACGGGCTAATGCGACTCCATCTACATCAGCAAGGACAACTGGCCCTGGTGGATTCTCTGCTAGCACATGTGAGTCCAGTACAGCGAAGGGTCGAGGACACACCCGTGGCCTGGGGTTGGCTAAGTACGTTAAGGCTCACGGCCGTATCCGGATTGAGATATCAGATGATGGACACAGTCAAGTCGGACAACATAATTCAACGTTTACTACAGCCATAAGAACTACAGCTCGATTTGAAGCTCCCCAAAACTACGTTTCTTGGAGAAAGATACCGTGGGAGACGAAAATCAACCAGATATTCTCTTCTCTACTTGTGAGTTTCCGTACGGTATTAGGTTTTCGATATTGTTTGTTAGTTAACATTTTTATTTTATACTTATTTTTACTCGGTTGCTATTCATGTAGGAGTGGTTCGACTTCGATCTGACCAAAGTGAATGTCCAACAATATATTGACTACCACATGGGGAAAAGTTATAAAGATTATAGGACAAAAGTCCTGAAACCAATATTCGACGAACATGGACCTTCAGATGCTCCACAACACAAGCCTGATTTTATAGAGGAGCAAGACTGGAAATTCTTACGTGAGATTTGGTCTACCAAAAAACACGAGGTAAATTTTGAAATAAACGGAAATTTATAATTGTCTTTGTTTTCGGTACTTACAGTGTTGGTAAATGCAGGATAAATGTCACGCAAATGAGGAAAATCGAAGTCACTTGCGTTTTAACCACCGTGGAGGTTCCAAGTCATTTTTCCAACATCGTCCCGAACATTCTGAGGTAAATATATCATAACGTAAAATTTAACAGTTCATTGTTTTTACTAATGTGAAATAATATTGAATTTATTTTCTGTTTATAACACAGTAGCACAGGTGAGGTGCAATCATTTCCAGATTTTTTCGGTGTGACGCATTACAATGAGAAAAACAAATGGATAAATGAAGAAGCCGAACGCTGCTATGTAAGTTTCATTTTTTAAAATAAAATAATTAATATTATATATGTTAATTTTTTTTTCAAATTCTAATATTAACTTATTTTTTGAAACAAAAAGAAATGATGAAACTTCAACATCAAACTCAGGAGACAGGATCCGACCAGATGAGCAGTTGTCGCAATTGGTTTTCAAGAATCAGACAGCTTAAAACGTTGGCCTTGGCACTCGTAAGAAGCCGACGTCATCTGCACGCAATACTATTAATTCGGACAATACCTCATCTCTTCGAGACCAGTTAGTCACCACCCAAGACCAGCTAGCCACCACCCAAGACCGGCTAGCCACCACCGAAGACCAGCTTGTCACCACCGAGACGAGCTGAAGAAGACTAAGGAGGTGCTACAACAGGTCAAGGTGGACCTCGAGAAGAAGATGGAGCAGTTCGAACAGCAAATGCTGGCTTTCCGCCAGATGTTGGAGGCCTCACTCAGTCAGAGTGCATCGGGCTCGAGCGTCCCCCATCACAGTAGCAATAAATTTTATATTTGGTTTTGTATAAACATTTTGAACAAATAGTTTTAATATAATATGTATTTTTTCAAAAAAAAAAATTCAATAAAATATTTATTATAATATTTCGTAATTATGTTATTAATCAGAAATGTTTTTCAATTAAATTAATTATTTTAGACAAAAAAAGAAGTAAATTAATAATTTTTTTTAAAAAATCACATTTTTTAACTATTTTCGTCGAAATAGTCGACGCTAAATGTATTTTTGTCGTCGAAATTTTCGACGCTAATAGTTAAAAAATCACCGCTGTAAGCATACAAATATTAATTTTTTAATATACTTTAGCGTCGAAACGTTTCGACGCTAAAAGGCAAACTTTTAGCGTCAAATTATTTCGTCGCCAAATCGAACCTATAGCGTCAGAAAATTTAATTTAGCGTCGAAATAAATTGGACGCAAAATATAGTTTTTAGCGTCGAATTTCTTTTTTTCGACGCTAAAATTTATTCTCGTCGACATTTCGGCGTCCAATATTTGCATATAATTAATTCGACGCTAATTATCTTTTGCGTCGAAACTATGGATTTTGGCGTCGATTATTTTCGACTCTAAATGGTATAATTTTGTAGTGATAGAAGATCTGTATAGCTCATCATAGATCGCACAATATCCAATAATTACAATTTCTTCGCTCGGACACACCATTGTGTTAAGGAGTTCCATGTGGGCTATATCAGGTGAGCATCCCATTCTCCATCGAATAACTTCTGAATTCATCGCTCTTGAATTCACCATATCGATTTGATCGAAGGCACTTGATGAATTTTCAGGTTTGTTTTTCTACCTCATTTTAGAATATTTTGAAATTTTCAAATGTTTCCAATTTATGTCTCATCAAATAGACATATTCATATCTTGACTTATCATCCGTGAAAATCACGAAGTATGTTGAACCATCATGAGCGGCATGATTTAATGGACCACACATATCACTGCATCTTAGCTCCAATAAATCTTAAACACGGTGTCCAACACCAAGAAATGAAGCCTTTGTCTTTTTCCCTTGGATACATGACTCATAAATTGGATAAGAATCTAAGGTAAGATCTTCAATCAAACTATCCTTAACAAATTTTGATAGACTTTTAACACCTATGTGGCCCAATCTCATATGTCATAATTCAGTATTATTTAAATCAGATCTTTTAATTGTATTTTCCTCTACTCTAAAGAAATCTCGATATGTTTCCAAAACATAGTGACCTTTAGATAAAGAACATTCACATATCAAATAGTTATCTTTATCATATAAACATAAAGCACCATCTTTAATGTTTATCTTATATCTCTCTTTATCCAATATCGGTAAAGATATTATATGTCTGATAAGAGAGGGTACATAATAACAGTCATGTAAAATTAATTTACATCCATTAGGGAGATCTAGAACAATCGTTCATATGGCCTTGACATCCAATGTCTCGCCATAGCCTTGACATTCAATGTCTCGCCATCCACAACTCTAAACTAGATTTCCCATTTGTTCAGCATTCTTTTAACCCTATGACCTGCATGGAGTTGCAAATATGAGTGAGACTGTTGGTGTCTAACACTCATCCACTATTTGCATCTAAGGCTAATGAGATGTCAATAATAGGAAAATTATAAAGCGTCCATAAGGTTCTTGTCTTTCCTTTTAGCTCTACACAATCTTTCTTCCAGTGTCCAGACTTCTTGCAGTGTATAAATTGAGCAGGAGCTACATGTTGTCTTGCAGCTTTGTTATTCTTGGAGTTTCTCTTTGATATCTTTTTTTTTCCCATTTTGATTTTCTTAGACTTCCTGGAAGTCTTTGAAGAGCGTGTTCCACCATGGAGGTACAATGTGGGATTACTTTTCTTTAAATCATGCTCCGCCGTGCATAAAATATTATGAAGTTCTTCATAACTAGCTTGCATCAAAAGCATAAGAACGTTTAACACAAAGCCAACATAAGTACCAGGCAAAGAAGATAGAATCAAATTTCGGCCTAGCCGTTCATCGATCACAATTCCATGTCGTTCCAAATATTTGATCTGGTCAATCATGTTCAAAACATGAATACTTACCGCTCATCCATCATTGAGTGTAGCATGGAACAACTCCTTAGACCTCTGATATATTTCAATTTCTTAATTTGCTTCGAACAACTCCTTCATTGTTCTCATAAGGCTCCAAACATCAGATACCTCTATGAATTAATCGTTACATAGCTCAACTTTTCAAACTCCAAGACAAGATAAGGAAAATTTTCATTTCCCATTCAAAATAGTTCTCAGCTCCGTTCAGTTTATTAGAATCCAAAAGTCGCGCTAATGGATTTGCAGCATCCATTTACAAGACAACAATTAAACACTAGCAGAATATTTTTCATTTCAGTATAAAAACTCTAATACGATAATGGATTTTAAATATATTAGTGCCCTCCCATTACATTACGTAATTTCGTAATCTCCCTTAATGGAAAAATAGAAATTTGAATATCAAAATTTTATAGTGTGGATCTCATGACATTTACTTCAGCCTCACAATAATGACGTTCTTGGCCTTCCTATACTCATTAAGTAGACCTCCAAGGTCAATCACATTCATGTGACCCCTAAGTTTGGTTCTGAACCGTTTCTTATCGTCACAATAATGACGGTATTGGATTAAGATGTGTTCCAAGTGTATATTTGTCAATGTGCACTAATGAACTTCGTAAGTGTAGATGTTTTATTGCGGATATCCGGTAACGCAGCGGAAACAGTGGAAAATCAAATTTTCTGATTTCAAAACTTTTTCTCGGTTTAATAAAATAAACTTATTTATTTTATTATCCAATAATCATATTATGAAACAAAACACAATAAATCAAATTTATGTGAAATTACCGAATTACCCCTAAACCAAGCATTTGGTTTATTTTAATCCGAAATTGTTCGAAACGATTTTGGATGATTCTAAATAATTACAAATATGAATTTAACATGTCCTACAAATTGAAATACAAATTGCAACAAAAATTTCCTAAATTTTGCCCTAAAGCCGAGAGCTCCATTTGGGGGGGGGGGGTTTGTGCATTTTGCACTTTCAAGGTTCAAAACACATCAAGGCAAAATCCAATCAACCCAATATTTTACATGCATCATATACACATCCAAATACACCATATAAATGAAAAGCCCCAAATTTGGAAGTGGTCTTAAACCCTAATTTTTCAATTTCTTCAAATTGGACAAATTAGACCAAATTGGTTAAATCAATTACTTCAATCATGTTTCTTCCATCCTAATCAAGTCCCAACACAATGAAATAACTATATATCAAATCTAGGTCATTTAAGAGTGGGTCAACAACTCTAGATTAGCAACAAGGTTCTATAAACCATAAAAGAATGATTATTACTACACTAGTAACAATCTTCCAACTTCATACATGCTTAAACCCTTCATCAAAATTTCATCCATCAAAAACACAAAGAATAATGAATAGAAAAACTTAAGAACATCACCAAGTGAAGCCCACAACAAGAGGAACAAATTACTCTCTAATGGAAGGTTGGAAATACTTACTAAATTCCAAGCTTTTCTTTGATTTTCTTTTTCTTTTCTCTCTACCTTCTTTGCTTTGTTTTAATGGAGTTTTGATAAAGTGTATTAGGTTATTACACAAAATGAAAAAAAAAACAATTTATACTTAAGAAAAATAAGCCTTGGCCGAAAATTCAAGCATAAATAAATATCTAGATATTTGTTTTGTATTTCATTAAATAAGCTTTTATCAACTTGCATTTTTAATCATCAAACATTTAATGAATTAAAATAAGTCAAAAAAAGCATCTAAGTCATTAAAACAAATATCATAACTTTAAAATATCTATACTTTAATTAATTTAATCATTTAACAATTAAATAATTAATTAATTAATTAAATACAAATATATGTATTATATTTACATTAAATATTAAATACATATATTCATTTATGATATTAGTCAAATATCTCAATTTGATAATTAATTAATGTGTATTTAAATTAATCAAGTATTAAATGTAAATACACAAAAATTAAAGAAATGACTATCGGGTCCTTTCACATGTACTTTGCGTTTAACCTTTAAACGACTTTATAAATAATCAATATTATTTATAATTGTTGCGCTAGTGCTCTGCGAGTATATTTCATTAGTGAGACTCTCTAGATTCAGGCATATCCGTCACGAAATCCAATTTCGTGTCCATAATTATCCACCCGTAAATTATGACGATCACAGATAAACTCGCTGAATCATACAGGTCGAGGTCATGGCAAATGTATAATTCCTCCGTCACTGGTATCCGGATAAATCCCAGAGATATAGATGTAAACGTCAAATCTCTATAGGGATTATCCAGTCGACTATTCTATTAGCAATCTCAAAAAGAACATTTAGAACTAACTTCTAAAATGTACCACGGGCCCATGGATTTTATCTGATTGCTAATCATATGGACTACCTATGCTCTGTTACACAGAACTGACTGATCCTGTCTTGATACACACAGGACACCCTAAGGATCTATCTACACCCAACGAACAGGCGGAGGTCTGATCTTAATAGATCGGTGACGTGACTGCCATCTAAGTGTAAAAGATGTCTCATGTGCCCACAGTGGCATCTCAAGTCTAAGAATCACTAGTGCTACTCAACCCGACAAGATTCTTATTGACGTTGGTGTACCATCCATTAAGAATCTTCGGTGAGTCGTTCAGTGTTTATCCGCTATAAACACCTACACGTCTATACTAGTCTCCAAGACTTATGGTTCATTGAGAAACCATTGGAATCATATATTCCAGTATACGACATGTACCAGTCTCAGCCGGTTTACTATACTGACAAAGTAGTGTAAACCTTGACCAGGAAATGTCTGAGAATGACAACGTCATGATACAACTCAATGTCAGTTGTGACGCTTTTGCAATTGCACCACGACTAGTCATTCTAAGGTCATTACGTCTTTACCATATTAAAAGATTCATTATATTATAGAAACTGCATATATTATTCAAAATAATAATGTTTTACAGAAGTATTCATAAAGAAATACAACCGAGAATTGGCGTTGTGAGCACCAACCCCAACAGTAAGTACACCCTCACAATAATGACAGTATTGGGTGACTACGTTAACTCATCATGCTACATCTAATATTTAACCGGAGTGACCTAAGTTCCGAGCAAATATACTCTCACAATAATGGTGGTATTGGGCATAAATAGTAAGAACTCATTGATCCCCATATTAACAAGACAGTTTATTCTCAATTATTCTATATCATATTAATACCATTACATAAATAAAGTAATCATCTAATCATGGGAGATTTATGACAATCAAGTCATTAATGTACTTGGGTCAAAAACATACAATGCATATATAATATGACTTATGCATAGTTAAATAAAAATTATAGAGGCATAGATTCAAATACATGTGTTGTGTGGTCAAGACCTACTCTGATACCATTCTGTTGGCGCGGTTGTGGAACCCTTAGGGTCGGATCGGTGCCCTGCACAGTGAAAGTCGGTCTAACCCATAGATATCAAGCATGGGTCAATATTTAAATAAATTAACAGATATTATTATATTTCATTATAAGTGTATAGAAAAAAATCGGGACTGAATCAGAGTCCGGAAACTAAAAAACAAGATAAAATAAGTTTCAGTGAGCACGCGCACTGAGCGCAACATTCATTTTCTTTTTTAAATTGTTTTTAAAAAATGTTTTCATTCGGCTCTTTGGAAACAGAGAGCTGAAGGAAATAAGATTTTTAACCCTAATTCATTCATGCCTTCCCTAAACACTTCCAAACACCCAAAATTAATTTTTTTAATATCAAAATCAACATGTTATAGATAAAAATAATTTTTTTCAAAATATCAAAAAATTGTACAAAAATATAAATTTTATTATAAATACACATGTATAAATTTTGAATCCAAAATACAAACAAACTTAAAATCCCACAATGAAATGACTCATAAACAATTCTATGTTACTCAAAAGTGATCAAGTGATTCTAAAATGGTAGTCATAGCTCCAAGATTTTATCTAGAGTTCCAAACTCTAATTTTATGTTTATGTCCAATATAAATATTTTTTGACCCAATCACAAGCATATTGTGTTTATACTTCCAAAGCATCCATACACAATTTATTAGCCTAATTTCAACATCAAGTTATGTTATTATATATCCAATACATAATACATCAACATATGTTTCACTAATGCTAACTCACTAATGAATACATAGTTTGGAGAAGATCAAGCTTACCTAACAAGCTTGATTTCAAGATCACATCTTCTCATTATTGAAAGGTTGTGGAGAACTTCCAAAGTTAGCAAGCATGACTCCAAGATCCAATTTTGATTCCAATGTTAGCAAGTTTGATTCCAAGAGTCAATCTTGATTTCTCTTTGTTGAAATATTGTAGAGAACTTCCAAAAATTTTCTAAATAATTCTTTGACTTAGGATTATATTTCTAAATCTTGCTTGATTTAGCTTTCACAAGCTTAACTTTCTTAAGTTCAAGCTTAATTAATAACTTGCTCAAGCATGCCTTTTATAGCAAAACTTATATAATTTTTAATTAATAAAAGTCTTAATCAATTTTTAGGTGGGCTTAATCCAATTTGTCCAAATATGTATAATTAGATGTGGACTAATCACTATTTTCTACCACTTTGATTTAATCCAATTAAATTAAGATAAAGTTTAACCAATGGATTAGTTGATTGTCTATCACTTTGATTTAATGCAATTAAATCAAGGCAAATACACCTATTATTACATATTTGTAATTATTAAAATATCATCTAATGGTAGAGAGATTTATGAAATTACAACAAAGCCCTTGTGTGATTTTGGATTAATCCTATTAATCCAATTGAGTCAAAGTAAATAATTAATGTTATCCAATAATACTTAATTATTTTAGTTGATAATTATAGTATCAAATATTATTTATTATCAAAAATTATCGGCTACTCAAGTGTTCAACGAGTAAACTTCATATTGTGGGACTCTCTAAGTTTAGGCACGTTTGTCATATATGTCTAGCTTATATGTACGCAATTCGGCCGCCTCCAAATTTGCTAAGAACACGAACGACCATTCATAACTATACAACTTGAGGTCATCACTTATGTTTATCGATCCCTCCGACGTAGGCTATCCGAGTTGTGCTTATGAAACATAGATTACACCGTTAAGTTTTCGAGGCGCACATCTCATGTCTGCATGTCCACAATTCTTTACAACTAATTAAAAACCATTTTCGATATACGTGATGCACCTTAGGTGATCGACTTTGGACAAAGTCTTAAGAATCGTGTCTTACTCATATGGATATAAAACCCTTATGGTACTCATACTGGCTACGAACTTAATTAATGAGTACATCGGTCCACACCCAACGAATATCTAGAGGCCAGACTATGACAGGTTTCTGACATACATGGCATCTAAGTGTGGAGGATCTCACACAAAATTAATGATATCATATAGTAAAAAAGATCATATATGCTACTCGACTCGATGCGATTTCTATTGACTGTGGTGTGTACTTCCAACTATTAGGAAGTTTGTCAAAAAATTGTGATTTATGTGGCTGTTACAGTAAATTCGAGAATGAGCTTGAGTACGTCCTCAAGTCCTATAGACATTTTAGTAATGAGGTCTTGTACGATGTACTAGTATATGAGGCACTACCTCTCCAATATCCGATCCTTGAGTACGTCCTCAAGTCCTATAGACATTTTAATAAGAAATTCCCAAGCTATTCGAATATTCTTCCTTATGAAAGTAACCATACTCTTTGTCCAAGTTGAGAATCCTTTTGTAGTTATCATGTTGTAGGCATTGCATTTTTGCATATAAGTCCCGATGATGATCCTTGTATAGAGGCACTATCCTTTAAGTTGCGGAAGTCGCGGGAAACGGACGTCGGAAGGGAAAAGTCAAAAATCAATACCTTGTTGGATTTAATACGTTTGCTTAGCTTCGGGTTTGCTTGTTGGACCTCTGTTTTAAAACTTATCATTGGCCCAAAACCCCCGCAAGCCACACACCCAAGCCCACAACCACCAACAACACACCCAAGCCCACCAAAACAACCAACCACACGCCCATAAAGCCTCGAAGACCATTAAATCACATCCAAAAATATCCAACACAATAAATCACATACATAAATTAAATAAATCTAATTAAATCACCTTCTTAATTTAATTAAATCACATGCCTAAACTAAATAAAATCAAATCAAATCCTATAAATCACCTTCCTAATTAAATTAAATCACATGCCTAAACTAAATCAAATCAAATCAAATCTCATAAATCAATTTCCTAAACTAAAACAAATTACCTTCCTAAATTGAATAGAACTTTTCCTTATCACACACTAATTAAAAGATATCCTCTATAATTACACAATATTTCTTTCCTACCCAAATAATGACAACCCTAACCCACTCCTATAAAAAGAGGCATAAACCAAACCTTAGGACGCCTGGCTCTGACCTACGGCACTCACAAAACCTTCACCTTTCTCTCAAAACTTGACAACACACACAGCCCACAAACTGCCAACACCTAGCTCATTCAACACACATTCTCTCTCCCTAAAATGCACAATCACCACCAACTCTATCTCCTCTCTCTAGACGCTTGACAGAATCCCTAACCTGAACCTATGCAGCCATGCCACTCACTGGCTACACTCCATTCACGCTCAGATACGGCAAGCCACATGCCTTGCACACATGAAGCAATGGCATAGCTGACACCTTACATGACCCACTCTCCTTTTTGTTTTTTTTATCAACGTGAAGCAACAAAGAACCAAGCTGCCCACTAACCGCCTCAAACCTACATGTCAAAGAACCCTAAAGTCCTTCTCGGCACACTCACACACCACACACAATCAAACCACACACTGAACGTTCAGCCCACACTCACGCAGATCACTCACATTCGACATCACCCTTCTTATCAGTGCACAAAGAGCCACAACAAACGAGATCAACCAGCCCTTCATGTAACAACAAAATAAGCCCGTAAGCCAAACTTCCGAGAATAAACGAGAAGCCCTTCACAAAAGAGAAGCCAGATCCAAAAAGAAACACAAAGCACACAGCCCCTTCAATTGAGACAAAAACAGTTAACAAACATACTCCAAAACAGCCAAAACAGTGAACCAAAACCGTCCCCAAAAAGCGAGCAAAATAGCAACCCAAAAACAGCGAGGCGAAGAAGGAAGACATTGAACCAGTGAACCAGAGGAGTTGCAGAGCATTAACCCTTACGACGGCCGCATAACGCACTTCCAAGAGGCGACTTAAAAGGTAAGACCTGAGGGCACCCTTTGTTATATTTTATTTTGTTATCCCGGACACGGCATGCTTGGTTGGACGTGGAATACGTTTATTGTTGGAAAAATAATATTTATTATTCCGTATTTATTTGGCATTATTAGTCTTTTATTATTTCGCATTTAATTTTCGTTTATTGTTGTTTTAATTATTCGCATTAGTTTTGTTCTCTTCGGTTATTTATAGGCATATGCGTTATCATATTTCATGCATGTCAACATTGGGTTCATGATTGCGTTAATGATTGAGTGTTGCCTCTCGTGGTATATCAGATGGAAACCCAGACGTAAATTCCGTAGCCAAATCCAAATTGACGGTAGTGCGGTTTGTACATGGGATACAACTCCACGTACCGCTTGAGGAAACGTTCACGCATATGTTCATGAAATTGTGTGTCTGCCGTTATGTCGATTTACTTTTATGCATGCAAACTTAGATATAGGTTGTGTGCAAACTTATATGTAAGTTATCTTGCTTATGTATGTTGCGTAGATTTGGTTAAATGCACAAATCCATTCATTACAAGTGGCATAAGTAAGGGACCATTCCGAACCCAACGGTTTGAGGTCTTCCCTTGCGAGGGGTGAGTGCGGCCTTAAATCATTTCCCAGTTCAAACTCGGTGTCGACTCCATTTTATTTCTCCGGTTTAGTCCCCCGCAGGCTCCTTGTGGGAACACAGAAACTGGGCGACGCATGCTGTTTCGGGCTCGCAACTCGGTTGGGAGTACGGAGTAGCCCGCGGGGGACTAAACCGGAGGATAATGGAGTAGCCACCCGGTGTGAACCAGGACAAAGATTTAAGGCCGCACTCACCCCTCGTAAGGGAAGACCTCAAACCGTTGGGTTCGGAATGGTCCCTTACATATGCCACTTGTAATAAAATGATTTGTGCAATAATCTTACAAGCCTACGCAACATATTTCCAAAGGATAATTTACTCCTAAGTTTGCATGCATAGGTACAAAGTTCATATCTAAGTTTACATATAACACATTTTCATATTTGCATACAACCTATTTGCATATAATCTATGTCCGGATTCATGCATAAAGATAAATTGACATACGGAAAGCATACAATTTCACATTGGTAGACACAGAAGCGCAAACAAATAACATTCTATTCAAGCATGCATATTAAGAAAAGACAATTAAGCGCATATGGAAATAGATAAATAAAGAGGTAATACAAATGCATAAGAAAAAAGAGACAACTATATGCTAAAATAGACATGTCGTGATGTGATGCAGAAAAGATATCTAGAATTGACACGAACACACGCGTGGGCCTTTTTCCAAGTGGTACGTGGAATTGTCTCCTGAGTACAGATCATACTACCGTCCATTCGGAATTGGCTATGAAATTTATGTCCGGATTTCCATCCTATATACCACGAGAAATAATGCCCAAATGCTATCATAATATGGGTACACCAATGATAATAGATCGAGCCAAGACAATGATAGATGATGCAATCAATAGATGAAAGACGCGGCAAATATCGTGGTAAAGGTAGCCTTTTAGGCTTTTCTTCCCCCAAATGGAGAACCTTTTAGTCCAACACCATAAACCAATGCGCTTTTCATTACAATGCATACAAAGATAAAGATAACTATATGGAACTTCGTATACCCGATTGAACACATCTTACATTCAACCGAATATACATCAACCGGCGCGGCAAAGCATCGTGGTAAAGGGTTTTAACCCCTCAAAATAGGGGACCTTTAATCCAACTTACTAAGCTCATGCGCTCGATCACAAGATGCATATAAAAAATAAAGACAATAATATCGGCTTCGTATAGCCGATTGAACACATCTTACATTCAACCGAATATACATCAATCGGCGCGGCAAAGCATCGTGGTAAGAGTTTTAACCCCTCAAAATAGGGGACATTTAATCCAACTTACTAAGCCCATGCTCTCGATCACATCATGCATGTAAAAAATAAAGACAATAATATCGGACTTCGTATACTCGATTGAACACATCTAACATTCAACCGAATATACATCAATCGGCGCGACAAAGCATCGTGGTAAAGGATTTTAAACCCTCAAAATATGGGACCTTTAATCCAACTTACTAAGCCCATGCGCTTGATCACATCATTACATAAATAAATAACATACGGAAATCAATTATCGAATAATAAACAAATCAAAACAACATAAAACAAAATATGCGCCGTTTACTCAAGTGGTACGTGAAGTTGTATCCCGAGTACAGATCATACTACCGTCCATTCGGAATCAGCTATTAAATTTATGTCCAGGTTTCCATCCTATATACCACAAGAGGCGACACACTTTTTTATTTTCTTCAAGGGCCACAACATACATCATATTATAATACATGCGTTTTTATCTATTCAAAGGCCACAACATGCATCACTCCATAATAATCATGCAAACGAAACTCAATAAACAGTAAAAATACAACTGAAAAACGGATGTGAAAAATACCCTCAGGTCTAACCATTTTTGTCGACTTTCGGACTTGCGTTTCACGAAGATCGGAAGGGCTAAAGCTCCTCAACTTTTCTGGTTCACTGGTTTGCGTTTTACCTCGATATTTCGCTGCTCAAGCTACTGTTTTGACTCTATTTTACTGTTGTTTTGATGCCGTTTCGGTGTCATATTTTGGTCACTGTTTTTGGTGTTTTAGGCTACTGTTTTAGGTGATTTTAAAGGCTTTAAGTGCAGTTTTTTTTGTTACTGGTTTAGGTGATTTAGGGGGTTGTTTTAGGGGTGCAGGGCTGCTGTTTTGGTCGGTTAAGGGGCTGCTATTTGGGGCGTTTTATGGTTGCTGTTTGGTGCATTTTATGGCTGCTGTATGGGGGGATTTTCGGTGATGTGTGAGGGTTTTTTGGGCTGTGATATTCGATTAATGTAAGGGTGTTTAAGGGTTGTGACTTTTGGTTTTCTGGATGGTGGAGAATGAGAGAAATTTTGTTTGTTTTTCTCTTGTTGTGTGAGTGAATAGAGAGAGCTTTTGAAGGTAGTGGGGTAGGTGGCTTTACGTGAAGATGGCAAGAGGCGTGGGAATTTAGGTGGCTATTGGCGTGAGAGTGAACTAATTGATGATGTCTTAGCGTGAGTAGAGGGGCTGCTACGTGAGTGTTTGTTTTGTAAAAGCCGAAAGGGGTGAGGGCAGAGGACGCGAATGAGGAGGCTTGTGTGTTATGCTCATTGATGCTGAAAGGTGAGGCTCGTGTTGTCTAGGTTTAAGGTTATTGGCTTCTCGGCAGTTGGCTCTTCTTTATTTGTTGTTGTTTATTTTTTTTTTTGATTGTGCCGTGAGAGAGAGAGAGAGATCCCTAGGGTTGGATTTGTCCTATTTTTATAGTGGGAGGGTAGGAGGATTAGGGTTTGCATGGATTTAAAAAGGAAAGGGAGATTGTGTATTGAAGGGGGATTTGATTAGGTCAAACAAGGAAAATACAAGATTGAGGGGGGACAAATTTAGGCTTGATTAGGAAGTTAGTATATTTAGTTTGTGTCGATTAGGCATACAATATTTTAAGTTAGGAATAATATATTTTTAATTAGGAATAATATTTGATTGATTGATTTTAAACTTGGTATGATTATATTTCATGTTTGTTTTATATTTGGTATATGACTTAATTAATATTTAATTTAATTTGGTATATGTTTTAATATTTTATTTAGTTTTGTATATTATTTAATTAATATTTAATTCAATTGGGTTGTTTTGAGGGCCTTGGGCGTGTGGGCTTGGTGGTGGTGGGCGTGGGCTTGCCTTGGTGGATAAGGTGTTGTGTTGGTTTGGTGAGTGGGTTTGGGCCAAAGTTAAATGGTTCTGGGTTTTTTAGGCCAAAAGTGCTTTAAAACGGAGGTCCAATGAGTGAGCTTGGAGCTAAACATGCTGATAAAATTTAACGAAATATCGATTCCCTTCCGACAACCGTTTCCCGCAACTTCCTCGACTAAAAAGGTAGTGCCTCTAAATGAGACTCATCATAGGGACTCACATGCAAAAATGCAATGCCTACAGTCGCCCCCACTTTGATGGGACTTGTGCAGTGTGTGACTTTGAACAATCCTATCAAAGTTATACAATGAATTTCTACTTACCTGGCTCGCCAGCTGTTGCTTAACTTACTTGTTATCCTGAGATGCTTTGACCTTTGGGCTTTATTCTCGAACTGCTTTGAGAGAGAGCTTTCTTCTCCTGAGCTTTATTCCCGAGCTGTTTTGCAAGTGGGCTTTATTTCTCTAGGCTTTGTTCCCGAACTATGTAGAGATATGGCTTTATTCCCCTGGGCCTTATTCGTGAACTGCTTTGAAAGTGGGCTTTATTCCCTTGGGCCTTGTTCCCGGACTATGTTAAGATAGAGCTTTATTTCCCTGGGCTGTATTCCCAAACTGTGTTAAGATAGGGCTTTATTCCCCTGGGCCTTGTTCCCGAACTGCTTTGAAATTGGGCTTTATTCCCCTGGGCCTTGTTCCCGAACTGCCTTTAAAGTGGGCTTTATTCCCATATGCTTTGTTCCCGAGCTATGTTAAGATATAGCTTTATTCCCATGGGCCTTATTCCCGAACTGTGTCAAGATAGGGCTTTATTCCTCTGACTGTGCTGAGGTAGGACTTTATTCCCCTGGGCCTTGTTCCCGAACTGTGTTGAATGTGAGCTTTATTCCCGAACTGTACTGAGAGAGAGCTTTATTCTCCTGGGCTGTATTCCCGAACTGTGTCGAGAGAGGGCTTTATTCCTCTGGGTTGTATTCCCGAACTGTGCTGAATGTGAGCTTTATTCCCGAACTATACTGAGAGAGAGCTTTATTCTCCTGGGATGTATTCCCGAACTGTGTCGAGAGAGGGCTTTATTCCTTTGGGCTGTATTCCCGAACTGTGCTGAATGTGGGCTTTATCCCCGAACTGTACTGAATGTGGGCTTTATCCCCGATCTGAGCTGACTGTGGGCTTTGTTCCTGAACTGTACTGATTGTGGGCTTTGTTCCCGATCTGACCTGACTGTGGGCTTTGTTCCTGAATTGTACTGAATGTGGGCTTTGTTCCTGAATTATACTGAATGTGGGCTTTATCCCCGATCTAAGCTGACTGTGGGCTTTGTTACTGAATTGCACTGAATGTGGGCTTTATTCCTGAATTATACTGAATGTGGGCTTTATCCCCGATCTGAGCTGACTGTGGGCTTTGTTCCAGAATCGATACTGATATAGGCCTCAACCCTGGGACTCATCCCCAAGCTACTGATAATGACGTGGGCCTCGCCTCCAGATGGCCATACCCGGTAAGACTGATACTGATGATGACGTGGGCCTCGCCAGCAGATTGCCATACCCGGCAAGACTGCTACTGATAATGACGTGGGTCTCGCCCCCAGATTGCCATACCCAGCAAGACTGATACTGAAACTAATGTGGGCCTCGCCCCCAGAGTGCCATACCCAAAACTCAAACTCAAATGGGCCTCAACCCTGGGATTATTACCCGAATCCGATACTGTGCTTTTTACTGTTTCTGATTAGCTTATTCTTTGCCGCTTTCTTTTTTATTCTTCAAAACCTGTGAACACAAAACAAAACAAACACAAAAGGATGCAAAATGTGTTACGTGTATGCATGCATGAATGTTCCTATCCCGTCGGGTTAGGTCTTCTGCCAATTCTCTTGGTGACTGCACAGTCTTCTTCTTCCTCAGGCAAGCCACTGCTTCAATTTGTCTACGTTGATCGGCTTGGTGAACTAATTCCCTTACAAGTCTGATATTCTCACTGCCCCCATTTCCCAATTTCTGAATGGCTATCTTATCTTTTCTGCTTGCTTATTCGAGGATTCCCCGTGTTCTAAACATCACTGAATTTCATAGTACCCAGGTTGAATGCTTTTCTCAAATATACTCATATTGCAGAAGAGATTCAGCGAAATGAACGTCTTTATTATCATTTAAGAAAATGGTTCGAACATGTAGACTAAATCAATGTCTATATTAAAAAATGCAGGATCAAATAAACTAGGAGGAATAACTTCATCATTCGCAACATTGCCTTCTTCCTGGCCTATGGTTCTTCACTATTATCCTTATCTCAATACAAGAAGCCTGGGTGGTTGAGTGGCTTTATGGTTGAGGGTTCATGTGTGTGTGGGTTGTTCTTTTTCTGGATTGGGTATTTTATGGGAGTCAATGAGGTTTTGGACCTCATACCTAAGGCGGGTACAGTTGTCGGTGTCATGGCCTTTTCTTGATGGAAGTGACAATACTGGTTTAGGTTGAGGTATGGTGGCACAGGGTTCGGAAATGGCCTAGGTTCCAAAGGTTTTAGAAGTCCTTGCATTTTCAGCTTTTCAAATACATTTGACAAGGTCTACCAAGATTGGAGAATCGCCTGTTCTTGACGGTAGCGACCTCGGCAGTAGCAGGGCTTAGCTCAGAAGGCCCCCCAAAATTTCTTCTATTCTGGCCATAAAACTTTGTGTTTTCAGCCTCTTCTTCCTAAATATCCATGACAGTTTCCCTCAACTGTCGAAAATCAGAAATCATCGAAGTCATCCTCTTCAGCTTACCATAACTAGAGGGCTTGTGCCCTTGATGATCATTTTAATTTGGTCTTTCTCTGAAGGCCGAGTCTGCATTTTCAAAAGCTGGCTTTTCCAGCGATCCACATACTCTTTGAAACTTTCCTCTGGCTTCTGCTTAGTGTTCTCCAAATCACGGAGTGACAAGTCAATTTCTAAGTCTGTAACATACTGCTTCAGAAAAGCATCATCTAGTTCCCTCCAATCTTCCTTAACCTTCTTCTCAAGGCTATGATACCAAACCACAGATGCCCCCTCGAGTGACATCCCAAACATCTTTTGGAATTGGCGCTGTGATAGGCCCACTAAACTCATGACTGAGACATATTGCTGCAGATGGACTCTCGGGTCTCCATTGCCATTAAACTTGGCCATGTCGGGCATTTTAAACTGAGCTGGCAGCTGTTCTCCGAAGGTCATTACCTCATAACTAACAACTCTTCATGTTTACCCCTCATTTTACGGGTAACTGTTTCAACCTGATCCCGAAGCTTCTGAAATTCTGCCTGAGACCCAATCACTCTGCCTGTTGCATACTCTGCCATGTCATCATCAAAAGTGGGGATATCATCCCCAAACCCATTCGGAGGCTCCTCGCGCCTCATATTATCAGAATTTCCCCCAGCACGGGGTACAGCCATATTTGCCATGGCGGTAGTCAAGGATTGCAACTGTTCAGTAATCTTGGCGAAACCATTTTCCAACTGATCTATCCGGGATACCTCGTTATCGGATGTACTCATATCTGTTACCGGTCTTTTGGTGAGTCTTCCTTCTTCCCTAACCCAACGGGACTCTATGATATCTCTTATGGACATAGAGGGTGTTAACAAGATATATGTATGCATGAGATGAATGAGATGCATGCGATACAAGGAATATATCAACTCATTAAAATCTTCACACAAATCGGCCCATCATTATTTTAGAAGCTTTTGGGCTAACTGTCATAGGAGTGAACTCGTCCTAGTTTAAATGGCCCAACAAGTTCACATCTCATGGCAAGAAGTCCAACCGTATCCAAATGATAATGTTCCTAAACACAAACATATAATGGCCCATTGGCGTTTTAGAAACTTTTGGCCCAATCATCATAAGATATGTTCTTGCTCTAGTTTAAATGGCCCAACAAGCCCATACCTCATGACAAAAGGTCCGAATGGATCCAAACGACCATGTTCCCAAACACAAGTATACAGAAATAATTTCTACAGAGTGGCCCTTCAATATTTCAGAAGCTTTTGGACCAATTGTCATAGGATACGAACTCGTCCCAGTTTAAATGGCCCAACAAGTTCGCATTTATGACAAGAAGTCCAACTGCATCCAGGATGGTCCACAAGCACAAGGAAATATTTGCTATAGGCCATACAACCTCGGTCTACATGTGGGTTTGCGGGAGTGTAGACAAAGACTCTCGCTGGCGAAGGATTGCCCACAACTAGGTCTCCTCACTCAAGGGTTCGAGCAACCAAGTGAGCGCACCTTTTTTATACCTTACAGTACGTGCCAACGAGTTATGGTGTGTGACTAACTGTCAAATAGATTTCTTGTTGCAGATTTCCCAGAGGGGGGTGGAGCGAACTCTCTTAAATACCCAAGCCTCTTAGGCTCTTATCGCTTGGTGACAGGATTAAGCAACAAGTCCTCCAGATTAGTCCATCACAGTAGGCTACGAGTAGATGATTATCTAGGTGCCTTCACAGCTTTTCCTTCTAGAAAGGTAGTGAGTGAAGGAAGACACCAAACCATTACCCAGCCTAAACAATATGACTTTGATTAAACCCCTTTTAACCCACAGTAGACACGGTTAATTAAAGCACAAATCATAATATTACAAGACATTATTTCGGGGCCGATTCTCTATCCCCAGTGGAGTCGCCAGACTGTGGGAACATAGAAACTGGGCGACGCATGCTATTCCGGGCTCGAGGCCCGCTTGGGAGTACGGAGTAGCCCGCATGGGACTAAACCGGAGGATAATGGAGTCGCCATCCAGTGTGAACCGGGATAAAGATTTAAGGTCGCACTCACCCCTCGCAAGGGAAGACCTCAAACCGTTGGGTTCGGAATGGTCCCTTACTTATGCCACTTGTAATAAAATGATTTTTGCAATAATCTTACCAAGCCTAAGCAACATATTTCCAAGGATAATTTACTCCTAAGTTTGCATGTATAGGTACAAAGTTCATATCTAAGTTTACATATAACACATTTTCATATTTGCATACAACTTATTTGCATATAATCTATGTCCGGATTCATGCATAAAGATAAATTGACATACGGAAAGCATACAATTTCACATTGGTAGACACAGAAGCGCAAACAAATAACATTCTTACAAGCATGCAAATTAAGGAAAGACAATTAAGCGCATAATGGAAATAGATAACTAAAGAGGTAATACAAATGCATAAGGTAAAAAGAGACAACTATATGCTAAAATAGACATGTCGTGATGTGATGCAGAAAAGATATCTAGAATTGACACGAACACACGCGTGGGCCTTTTTCCAAGTGGTACGTGGAATTGTCTCCTGAGTACAGATCATACTACCGTCCATTCGGAATCAGCTATGAAATTTATGTCCGGGTTTCCATCCTATATACCACGAGAAATAATGCCCAAATGCTATCATAATATTGGTACACCAATGATAATAGATCGAGCTAAGACAAGGATAGATGATGCAATCAATAGATGAAAGACGTGGCAAATATCGTGGTAAAGGTAGCCTTTTAGGCTTTTCTTCCCCCAAATGGAGAACCTTTTAGTCCAACACCATAAACCCATGCATTTCATTACAATGCATACAAAGATAAAGATAACTATATGGAACTTCGTTTACCCGATTGAACACATCTTACATTCAACCGAATATACATCAACCGGAGCGGCAAAGCATCGTGGTAAAGGGTTTTAACCCCTCAAAATAGGGGACCTTTAATCCAACTTACTAAGCTCATGCGCTCGATCACATAATGCATATAAAAAATAAAGACAATAATATCGGCTTCGTATACCCGATTGAACACATCTTACATTCAACCGAATATACATCAATCGGCGCGGTAAAGTATCGTGGTAAAGGGTTTTAACCCCTCAAAATAGGGGACCTTTAATCCAACTTACTAAGCCCATGCGCTCGATCACATCATGCATGTAAAAAATAAAGACAATAATATCGGACTTCGTATACTCGATTGAACACATCTTACATTCAACCGAATATACATCAATCGGCGCGACAAAGCATCGTGGTAAAGGATTTTAACCCCTCAAAATATGGGAGCTTTAATCCAACTTACTAAGCCCATGCTCTCGATCACATCATTACATAAATAAATAACATACGGAAATCAATTAGCGAATAATAAACAAATCAAAACAACATAAAACAAAATATGCGCCGTTTACTCAAGTGGTACGTGGAGTTGTATCCCAAGTACAGATTATACTACCGTCCATTCGGAATCGGCTATGAAATTTATGTCCGGGTTTCCATCCTATATATCACGAGAAATAATGCCCAAATGCTATCATAATATTGGTACACCAATGATAATAGATCGAGCCAAGACAAGGATAGATGATGCAATCAATAGATGAAAGACGCGGCAAATATCGTGGTAAAGGTAGCCTTTTAGGCTTTTCTTCCCCCAAATGGAGAACCTTTTAGTCCAACACCATAAACCCATGCGCTTTTCATTACAATGCATACAAAGATAAAGATAACTATATGGAACTTCGTATACCCGATTGAACACATCTTACATTCAACCGAATATACATCAACCGGCGCGGCAAAGCATCGTGGTAAGGGTTTTAACCCCTCAAAATAGGGGACCTTTAATCCAACTTACTAAGCTCATGCGCTCGATCACATAATGCATATAAAAAATAAAGACAATAATATCGGCTTCGTATAGCCGATTGAACCCATCTTACATTCAACCGAATATACATCAATCGGCGCGGCAAAGCATCGTGGTAAAGGGTTTTAACCCCTCAAAATAGGGGACCTTTAATCCAACTTACTAAGCCCATGCGCTCGATCACATCATGCATGTAAAAAATAAAGACAATAATATCGGACTTCGTATACTCGATTGAACACATCTTACATTCAACCGAATATACATCAATCGGCGCGACAAAGCATCGTGGTAAAGGATTTTAACCCCTCAAAATATGGGACCTTTAATTCAACTTACTAAGCCCATGAGCTCGATCACATCATTACATAAATAAATAACATACGGAAATCAATTAGCGAATAATAAACAAATCAAAACAACATAAAACAAAATATGCGTCGTTTACTCAAGTGGTACGTGGAGTTGTATCCCGAGTACAGATCATACTACCGTCCATTCGGAATCGGCTATGAAATTTATGCCCGGGTTTCCATCCTATATACCATAAGAGGCGACACACTTTTTATTTTATTCAAGGGCCACAACATACATCATATTATAATACATGCATTTTTATCTATTCAAAGGCCACAACATGCATCACTCCATAATAATCATGCAAACGAAACTCAATAAACAGTAAAAATACAACTGAAAACGGATGTGAAAAATACCCTCAGGTCTAACCTTTTTTGTCGACTTTCAGACTTACGTTTCACGGAGATCGGAAGGGCTAAAGCTCCTCAACTTTTCTGGTTCACTAGTTTGCGTTTTACCTCGCTGTTTCGCGGCTCAAGCTACTGTTTTGACTCCATTTTGCTGTTGTTTTGCTGCCGTTTCGCTGCCGTATTTTGGTCACTGTTTTTGGTGTTTTAGGCTACTGTTTTGGGAGATTTTAAAGGCTTTAAGTGCAGTTTTTTTTGTTACCGGTTTAGGTGATTAAGGGGGGGTTGTTTTAGGGGTGCAGGGCTGCTGTTTTGGTCGGTTAAGGGGCTGCTGTTTGGGGCATTTTATGGCTGCTGTATGGGGGAGATTTTCGGTGATATGTGAGGGTTTATGGGGCTTTGATATTCGGTTAATGTAAGGGTGTTTAAGGGTTGTGACTTTCGGTTTTTTGGATGGTGGAGGAGGAGAGAAATTTTGTGTTTTTCTTCTTGTTGTCTGAGTGAATAGAGAGAGCTTTTGAAGGTAGTGGGGCAGGTGGCTTTACATGAAGATGGCAAGAGGCGTGGGAATTAGGTGGCTATTGGCGTGAGAGTGAACTGAATTGATGGTGTCTTAGCGTGAGTAGAGGGGCTGCTACGTGAGTGTTTTTTTTTGTTGAAGCCGAAAGGGGTGAGGGCAGAGGACGTGAATGAAGAGGCTTGTGTGTTATGCTCCTTGATGCTGAAAGGTGAGGCTCGTGTTTGTCTAGGTTTAAAGGATATTTTCTTTTCGGCAGTTGGCTCTTGTCTATTTTATTGTGTTTGTTTTTTTGATGTGGCCGTGAGAGAGAGAGAGATCCCTAGGGTTGGATTTGTCCTTTTTTATAGTGGGAGGGTAGGAGGATTAGGGTTTGCATGGATTTAAAAAGGAAATGGAGATTGTGTATTGAAGGGGGATTTTATTTAGTGTCAAACAAGGAAAATACAAGATTGATGGGGGACAAATTTAGGCTTGATTAGGAAGTTAGTAAATTTAGTTTGTGTTGATTAGGCATACAATATTTTAAGTTAGGAATAATATATTTTTAATTAGGAATAATATTTGATTGATTGATTTTAACTTGGTATGATTATATTTCATGTTTGTTTTATATTTGGTATATGACTTAATTAATATTTAATTTAATTTGGTATATGTTTTAATATTTTATTTAGTTTGGTATATTATTTAATTAATATTAATTCAATTGGGTTGTATTTTGAGGGCCTTGGGCGTGTGGGCTTGGTGGTGGTGGGCGTGGGCTTGCCTTGGTGGATTAGGTGTTGTGTTGGTTTGGTGAGTGGGTTTGGGCCAAGGTTAAATGGTTCTGGGTTTTTTAGGCCAAAGGTGTTTTAAAACAGAGGTCCAACGAGTGAGCTTGGAGCTAAACATGCGGATAAAATTTAACGAAATACCGATTCCCTTCCGATAACCGTTTCCCGCAACTTCCTCGACTAAAAAGGTAGTGCCTCCAAATGAGACTCATCACAGGGACTCACATGCAAAAATGCAATGCCTACACTACTCCGTACTCCTAACCGGGCCGCGAGCCTGGAACAACGTCGCCGATTTCTGTGTCCTACAGTCTATCGTCATTTGGATTCAGTTGGACCTTTTGTCATGAGGTATGGGCTTTTTGGGCCATTTAAACTGGGACGAGTCTGTGCTTTATGGCAATTGGGCCAAAAGCTCCTAAAATGCCAATAGGCCATTTTGTGTTTAGGCCCATCATCATTTGAAGTTGTTTAGCCATGTTATCGTAAAAGTGTAAACCTGTTGGGCCTTTTTCAACTGGGACAAGTTTGCACCTCGCAATAGTATGATTGAATGCTTTAAAATGATAATAAGCCGACTTATATATTCCATGCATCGCATGCATACATGCTAACATGCAGTTTTAAGAGAAGACTTAAGAGATACCCCTTGGGTTAGGGAAGAGGGAAGACTCATCAAAAGGCCTTCAGCAAACATGAGCGAATCAAAGAATGAGGTATCCCGTATGGATCAGCTGGAAACTAGTCTCACCAAGGTTACCGAACAGTTGCAAGCTTTGACCACCGCTGTGGCCAATATGGTTGTGCCCCATGCTGGGGGAGGCTATGAGAATAATAGGCGTGAGGACTCTCCGAACAGATTGAGTGATGATATCCATGTCTTTGATGATGACATGGCTGAGTATGAAGCATGCGCCTTTTGACTGACGGCAATGATAACCTTGAAGGCTAAGAACGTCGAAGTTTACGGAGACTCGATGTTGGCAGTCCGACAGATGCAAGGAGAATTGGAATTGAAGGAAGAACGGTTGAAACCCTACCTATTCCACCCCAGGAATCTAGCACAAGCTCTCCCCGATTGTAAATTCCAGCACTTGCTGCGAGAAGAGAACCAAATGGCATACGCGTTGGCTACACTAGCCGCAACTTGGGAAAATCCAAAGAAACTGGTGATGAAACCTGTAGTGTTGACAATGGCAAGTAGACCTGTCTACGAGATAGAAAAGGTCTTGGAAGTAGAGATCAACGATGGTAAACCTTGGTACTACGACATTCATCGATACTTAGAACACGGGGAATTTCCTGAAGAAGCAAGCAGAAAAGACAGGATAGCCATTCAGAAGTTGACTTCTCAATATGTGAGTTTGAAGGGGGAACTATATAAGAGACAAGCAAATGGCATTCAGCTGAAGTGTTTGAGAAAATAAGAGGCTCAGAAAGCGATGGAAGAAGTACATGCCGGAGTATGTGGACCGCACATGAATGGGTTGAATTTTTCTCGCAAGATAGTAAAACAAGGCTTCTACTGGTCGACCATGGAAGTTGACTGCGCGAAGCTGGTAAAACATTATCACAATTGTCAAGCGCACGGTAACTTGAACAATTTTCCGCACACAGAGTTGCATGGGCTATCAGAGCCGTGGCCTTTCTCAGCATGGGGAATTGACATGATCGGGGAAATTCGACCACACGCATCGAATGTACATCGTTTCATAGTAGTGGCGGTAGACTACTTTCGAAATGGATAGAAGCCGAGTCGTCTCATAACGTTACAGCAAAGTAGATGGCGAAGTTCATAGCCCGGAACATCATTTGTCGATACGGAATACCGCATCACGTAGTAACGGACAACGGAGTCCAGTTTCAAGGAGAAACAAAGGCAATGCTACAGGGGTATGGGATAGGACATCATAAGTCGTCACCTTACCGACCACAAGTGAATGGGGTAGTCGAGGCAGCCAATAAGATGATAAAGATGATATTAGCCAAGATGACAGAGAATTACAAAGATTGGGCTGACAAGCTGCCGTACGCCTTATGAGGATACCGAACTTCTGTGAGAACAGCGACGGGAGCCACGCCTTACTCGTTGGTCTACGAAATGGAAGCAGTATTGCCAGTGGAAGTTGAGATATAATCTATACAGGTACTAGCAGGAAAAACAGATTTACCTGAACAGGAATGGGCCTTGCAGAGATTTGAACAATTAGCGCTGCTGGATGAGAAGAGAATGAAGTCCTTACATCACATGCAGATATAACAGAAGAGGTTGGCTCGAGCATTCAACAAGAAGGTGCGTCCTACTAAGATCAGAAATGGTGATCTGGTACTTAAGCAGTCGAAGCCGTCGACGACAGACCCGAGAGGGAAGTTCAGACCTAACTGGGAAGGACCCTACATAGTCCAAAAAGTAATGGTAAATGGGGTAGTGAGACTGTCAGATTTGGAAGGAAACGAGTTCACCGAGCCGATCAACGTGGACAGATTGAAGCAGTATTTTACCTGAGGAAGAGAAGACCGAACGATCACCAAGAGGACTGGCGGAAGACCTAACCAAACGGAATAGGAAATTCATTCATGCATGCATGCATACACGTAACATATTTGCATTCTTTTTTGTTTGTTCTGTTTTGTATTTACAGGTTTCAAAAAGAAAGAGAAAGCGGAAAAGGCAAGCCAACCAGAAGCAGCAACAGTACAGTGTCATCGGTTTTAGGAATGAATCACGAGGTTGAGGCCCACATCAATTTCAAGAATGAATCAATATCAGTTTCGGGAAAGAATCCCAGGGTTGAGGCCCACATCAGTATCAGTTTCGGGAATAAATCCCAGGGTTGAGGCCCACATCAGTATCGGTTTCGGGGATGAATCCCAGGGTTGAGGCCAATATCAGTATCAGTCGGGAATGAATCCCAGGGTTGAGGCCCACATCAGTATCAGTTTTCGGGAATTGATCCCAGGGGGGCGAAGCCCACATTATCAGCGGTTGAAAGGAAGAATTCCAGTGGAGTGAATGAAAAAAAAAAAAAGTCATTGATGGTTAGGCATATGTCCGGTGGTGACATTATTTGTTGTAGGGAGAAACCTTAGAAACGATAAGTGCGAGATGTGCTCTCATCCAGTATTCTGAGTGGTTGATCTCGCGAGCACTTGATTACGGGATCTTAGCAGTAGAAGCTGGAGTAGTCGGCGAGATGACTAGTTGGAGAGATGGCGGATCAGTGAATGACCGTTTGCTTAGATGTCCATCCTGGTTTACTTGTGTTACGATATATGATATGGTTGGAAATGAAAAAAAAAGTATCTGCAAAGGAAAAATAAACCACCTATAACCGATAAGCGTGAAGCTACCCATGGGCGAGTATTAGGACCACCATGAGGAGAAATGCTACCTTAAAGGGTAGGTGTGTTGAAAAAAAAAATAAAGAAAGAAAGGAAAAAAAAAAAAAGAAAAAGAAAAAAGAAGTTCAAAATGAAAAGAAAGATAAGAAAGAGACTAAAGAAAAGATGAAGAAAACCATATCATATTGAGTACGAGGAAGTAATCACAGAGTATGATCAAGACTTCTAGGTTGGTTAGACCCACTGATCCAATTCTCCGAGACAAAATCATCGAGTTGGCTTACTTACGGATTAAGCTACGAAAGAACCCTGGCACACACACACTGGGAGTCTAGTTCAGATCACTCATTCAGACGATCGGATTTGGGTGTATCAATTACTTTGAAGGTTCTCTGGTTTCGACACGAAGCATCCTTTGAGGACGAAAATATGTTTGGCTATCAGGATTATCTCGTGAGAGGCAGTATAGCATGTTGGCATGTAACACCACATCAAAAGAATTAACTGGACTTAATGAAAGAAGTAAATAACAGAAAGGTGAACCAAGACTGGGGGTGACCAGTCTACCCTTTCTCATACGGCACGGTTCAGGAATGAACCAACACATATCATCAGTATCAAGTTTGGGGATGCGTCCCAGGGTCGAGCCCCACATCAGTATCAGTTTTGGGGATGCGTCCCATGGTCGAGGCCCACATCAGTATCAGTTTTGAGAATGCGTCCTAGGGTCGAGGCCCACATCAATATCAGTTTTGGGGATGCGTCCCAGGGTCGAGGTCCACATCAGTATCAGTTTTGGGATGCATCTCAGGGTCGAGGCCCACATCAGCAACAGTTTTGGGATGTGTCACGGGGGGAGGCCCACACATCAGTAGCAGTTTTGGGATGCATCCCAGGGTCGAGGCCCACATTGTCAGTAGTTTTGGGGATGCGTCCCAGGGTCGAGGCCCACATTGACAACGGTATTGGGATGCGTCCCAGGGTCGAGGCCCACGTTGTGCAGCAGTTTTGGGGATGCGTCCCAGGGTCGAGGCCCATATTTTCAGCGGTATTGGGATGCGTCCCAGGGTTGAGGCCAACACATCATCAGTTACAGTGCCGGGATGCGTCCCAGGGTCGAGGCCCAATGCATCATTCGCCGGGAATGGCGCTCCGGGAATGGAGCACGGGTTGAGGCACACATCATCAGTTGCAGTTCCGGGATGCGTCCTAGGGTCGAGGCCCACTGCATCACTCGCCGGGAATGGCGCTCCGGGAATGGAGCACGGGTTGAGACCCACATCATCAGTTGCAGTTCCGGGATGCGTCCCAGGGTCGAGGCCCACTACATCACTCGTCGGGAATGGCACTCCGAGAATGGAACACGGGTTAAGGCCCACACATCAGTTGCAGTTCCGGGATGCGTCCCAGGGTCAAGGCCCACTGCATCATCAGCACAATTCGGGAATAAAGCCCACATTCGGTGGTTCGGGAACAAAGCCCGGGGGTCAAAGCGCCTCGCCACCATATCAACTCAGTTCGAAGCAGCAGGCAAGTCAGGTGGCAGTTGGCGAGCCAGGTAAGTAAAAATGCATGCATAACTTTGATAGGACAGTCATTGTCACACACTGCACAAGTCCCATCAAAGTGGGGGTAACTGTAGGCACTGCATTTTTGCATATAAGTCCCGATGATGAGCCTCGTATAGAGGCACTACCCTTTAAGTTGCAGAAGTCGGGGGAAACGGACGTCGGAAGGGAAAAGTCGGAAATCAATACCTTGTTGGATTTAATTCGTTTGCTTAGCTTCGGGTTTGCTTGTTGGACCTCTTTTTAAAACTTATCCATGGCCCAAAACCCCCGCAAGCCACACACCCAAGCCCACCAAAACAACCAACCACACGCCTATAAAGCCTCCAAGCCCATTAAATCACATCCAAAAATATCCAACACAATAAATCACATGCCTAAATTAAATAAATCTAAATAAATCACCTTCCTAATTTAATTAAATCACATGCCAAAACTAAATAAAATCAAATCAAATCCCATAAATCACCATCCTAATTAAATTAAATCACATGCCTAAACTAAATCAAATCAAATCAAATCTCATAAATCCTTTTCCTAAACTAAAACAAATTACCTTCCTAAATTGAATAGAACTTTTCCTTATCATACACTAATTAAAAGATATCCTCTATAATTACAAAATATTTCTTTCCTACCCAAATAATGACAACCCTAACCCACTCCTATAAAAAAAGAGGCAAAAACCAAACCTTAGGACGGCTGGCTCTGACCCACGGCACTCAAAAAACCTTCACCTTTCTCTCAAAACTTGACAACACACACAGCCCACAAACTGCCAACACCTAGCTCATTCAGCACATATTCTCTCTCCCTAAAACACACAATCACCACCAACTCTATCTCCTCTCTCTGGACGCTTCACAGAAACCCTAACCTGAACCTACGCAGCCATGCCACTCACTGGCCACACTCCATTCACGCTCAGATACGGCAAGCCACACGGCTTGCACACATGAAGCAAAGGCATAGTTGTCACCTTACATGACCCACTCTCCTTTTTGTGTTTTTATCAACGTGAAGCAACAAAGAACCAAGCTGCCCAATAACCGCCTCAAACCTACACGTCAAAGAACCCCAAAGTTCTTCTCGGCACACTCACACACCACACACAATCAGACCACACACTGAACGTTCAGCCCACACTCACGCAGATCACTCACATTCGGCAGCACTTTTCTTATCAGCGCACAAAGAGCCACAACAAACGAGATCAACCATCCCTTCACGTAACAACAAAATAAGCCCATAAGCCAAACTGCCGAGAATAAAGGAGAAGCCCTTCACAAAATAGAAGCCAGATCTACAAAGAAACACAAAGCACACAGCCCCTTCAATTGAGACAAAAACAGTGAACAATCATACTCCAAAACAGCCAAAACTGTGAACCAAAACCGTCCCCAAACAGCGAGCAAAACAACAGCCCAATATAGCGAGGCGACGAATGAAGACATTGAACCAGTGAACCAGAGGAGTTGCGGAGCATTAACCCTTCCGACGGTCGCGTAACGCACTTCCAAGAGGTGACTTAAAAGGTAAGAAATGAGGGCACCTTTGTTATATTTTATTTTGTTATCCCGGACACGGTATGTTTGGTTAGACGTGGAATATGTCCAACCGGGTATACGAAGTCCTATATTGAAAACGGTCAAGTTCTTTGGTCACATATTTATTATTTCGCATTTATTTCACATTATTAGTCTTTTATTATTTCGCATTTAATTTCCATTTATTGTTGTTTTAATTATTCCGCATTTGTTTTGTTCGGTTATTTATAGGCATATGCATTATCATACTTCATGCATGTCAACATTGGGTTCATGATTGCGTTAATGATTGAGTGTTGCCTCTCGTGGTATATCAGATGGAACCCAGACGTAAATTTCGTAGCCGAATTCAAATAGACGATAGTGTGGTTTGTACATGGGATACAACTCCACGTACCGCTTGAGGAAACGTTCATGCATATGTTCATGAAATTGTGTGCCTGCCGTTATGTCGATTTACTTTTATCCATGCAAACTTAGATATAGGTTGTATGTGAACTTATATGTAGGTTATCTTGCGTATGTATGTTGCGTAGACTTGGTTAAATTATTGCACAAATCAATTCATTACAAGTGGCATAAGTAAGGGACCATTCTGAACCCAACGGTTTGAGGTCTTCCCTTGCGAGGGGTGAGTGCGACCTTAAATCATTTCCCAGTTCACACTGGGTGGCGACTCCATTTTATCTCTCCGGTTTAGTCCCTCGCAGGCTACTCCGTACTCCCCACCGGGCCGCGAGCCTGGAACAGCGTCGCCAATTTCTGTGTCCTACACCTATCAGAATTTATATGTAGGTTATCTTGCGTATGTATGTTGCGTAGACTGGTTAAATTATTGCACAAATCAATTCATTACAAGTGGCATAAGTAAGGGACCATTCTGAACCCAACGGTTTGAGGTCTTCCCTTGCGAGGGGTGAGTGCGACCTTAAATCATTTCCCAGTTCACACTAGGTGGCGACTCCATTTTATTTCTCCGGTTTAGTCCCTCGCAGGCTACTCCGTACTCCCCACTGGGCCGCGAGCCTGGAACAGCGTCGCCAATTTCTGTGTCCTACACCTATCAGAAGTTAAAGACGAGCTATGAGAATATATAGTAAAGTTTTGAGAATATTCACCCAATAGAGTGAAAAAGAAAGAGAAAACTATAAGAAAATGAATGATGCATATGTGCTTAAGAAACCAGATGCAATAAGAGATAGAGATACATAATTAGATAGATAAGAAAATGCCATGACTTATAATAATATAGGGAATGTAGTAAACCCGAGCAAGAACTAATGTCAGGTGGACCCAAATAAGATTCATTCCCTCCTCAGAAAATTCTTTCAAATAGATCCAGTAGCCTTTGAGTACCATGTATAGAGAGAAAGTTTTTCGAATCACGAAGTATAGTCAGAAAGATAAGATAAGCAAGAAATCAGAATTAGTCAAGGAAGTTTCAATAGAAATGAGATACCAAACATGAAGTAAAGATTCTAGAAACCCAAACCCAGATTCTAAAAGCTCAGTGATGTCAGTGAAGGAAATTATCCTAACGGAGTCTTTCTCATACCTACTTTACATTAGTAATAGACTCTACCAGGACACAGAATACCAAAATAAGGACGCCGACATCCGTTCAGATGTAGATTTTTATCTCATCCTTTACCAGCATAGATAGAGGTAACCGTAAGAAGCTAAGTACCCATAATGTTATATCCTAAGTCAAAAATAGAGAACACTGAAAGATAGATCACCCAGAAAAGATCCAAGGAAGTTTCTGAAGTTAGAAAGAAATAACCCGATATAAACCAAGAATAAAAAATTTGCAATACCAGTAAGAACCATATATCAAATCAATGTCAGTAGAAATCTGTATGAGCTTAAAAGGATAAATCCATGAGATTGAAGGTACCCATGAGTTAAAAAGAGTACCAGCACGAACAAGTAAGATTAAATGGCATAATTGTAGCCTATAGAAAGAACATAGGGCAGAGATCTAAGAAGTAGCTCATAAGAATGAACCACCACTAGTCTCGACAGTACAGCTTAGAGCCAAGAGATAGGATATGGAAATAATAAAGAAGGATACGGGAAGAAATAAGGAAGATCAGTACATACAGTAACATAGATAGCGTAGTTTAAAGCCAGTAATGTAATCGAAACCTCAAGATAGTTGATAAGATTTGTGGAACCTTAAGGAATGGAGAATCAATGCAGATCCCAACAGAATGAATGATAAATCTTCTTTTCAGTAGCCCTTCTCTAGAAAATATATAGACACCTAACCAGACTATCAATGAGCCTAGACAATTCATAGTGATGTGTATTCTCATATTTCCATGGAAAGCATGTAGTCACCCCTCCACTTAGAGCCCAATAAGGATTTGGACAAGTAAAGAAGAATGTCTATGGGACGGGGAAAATATGAGACAGCAAGATACTCATACCAAGGAATTTAAGAAAATCTAGATAGGAATCATAAGATAGTAACAGCCTGTATGAGATGGAGTAGTTTGAATTCCCAGTAAGCCAAGCTAAATCTAGAAGTGATAACCTGCCTTATCGTAGAGCTGAAAGCCTTCAAGGAACTAAAGGCTCGGAAGACCAAGGAACCAAAGTAAACAATGCAGAGAACGACCCCATAAGTAAGATATATGACTTATACATAACTTCCAACCATTCTAGAGAGGAACAGATTAGTAAGAAAACAACACCCAAACCAAAAATTCAGTGGTGATAACATGACCTATTGTAAAATATGGTGTTTTCAGAGAAGTAATGGCTTAAAAGGTTCAAGGAACTGAGATAAGGAAGAAATCGAAGTAACAAAGCAAAACTTTGGAAGGAATAATAACAAAGGGAGTAAGTAGGATTTTGAGAGAGCATGAGCCTTAAGAATGTTCCCAGTAAAAGATAATGTGATCAATAGGCGAAAAATAATCATGAGTAAAATTGAAGGAGGTAATTTAGGCAGTTCCTAGCAGTAGTACCCTTAGTGTGGGAGCCCAACATCAGTTGTGTAAATAAGGAAATTCTAGGATTATAAAGGTGCAGCATGAGCAACTGCATCACGCATAGTTAGTGAGACTACCACAACCGAAAAGACTTCAGGACCAACCCCACCCTCCCAACACTCGTTAAACAATAGCAATTAAAGATGAACCTCAATGTTCGTTCCAATGATATTTCCATAAGCAAGTATCCAATAAAGTAAAGTAAGAGACATTTGAAAGATAATACTCCTCAGATAAGGAAACATAGATATTGATCATAGGAGTTTCAGGTATAAAATAGGGCATGAAAGAAGATGAAGAGAACTTTAAGTAAAATGTTTAGAAGAGGAACTATCAAGACAAAACAACAAAAAGAATAAGCATTAGTCAAACAAGGACAACATACATGAGTGACAGAGTTAGGCATGACTAAGGACCTAGAGAAACAAAATTTTCCATTTAGAAATTAAAGAAAAAGAATATCAACATAATATATTGTGGAATGTATAATAGTCAGCTCTTAGGTACTAGTATAAGACCAAAGTCCTATTAAGTATAGATTGGGAGAAAGATAAAGAGTATAACCCGTATGTTTCCCTTCACAGCGCAGCGCTATGAATAAATGCTTAGGATGACTCGAAACTGATTTATGGAGGTATAACATAAAGACGACCAAGGAAACTAAGTATACGATATTGTTGAGACCGGAACGACACTTGACAGAGCAAGAATATGGAAATAATTGAAAGTAGGATATTCCAGAGTGCAACCAGACAAAGTGAGCAAGTCAGTGTAAAAGGTGTTTAACCAGAATTGTACTAGCAACAAATTGGAAGGTACGAGAAGACTATGAATATTAACCAGAACTGAGTCGTCAGTGTCAATGCTAGTAGTGAGGGATACAGTCTAAGCAAAAATAGAAGGACAGCCATAAATTCTGCACAGAATTAATATCCTAAACATAAAAAACATCGGTAAACAACAAAAGTAAGTTAGGAGATATAAGAACATGAAGGTCAGAATAAATAATAGTTGAAACTCAGCAAATAAAATAGAGAGTTAAATAGTTAAGACATGAGAATGAATGTTGGAATAAGATCTAGTACGTGGTGCTAAGGAAATACCTAGTAAGATATATTTAATAAGGTCATTAACGAGACTATATTATAAAGAGAACTCGAGGTATACTAAAGTCATGGGGAAACGAAGGCCATTGGCTGTAGGATAAAGTACAATGGTGATACCTTAAATGTGAAGGGTAACAGAAGTCCAAAGTGATATTTAAGGATTAATGTTGTCATGACAAGAGATATAAAGGGTTTCAAACCAGATAGAAAAACTAAAATGTGTGAGACGGCATGCCAGCAGAGGTTCATGGAATAACAACGAGGAATTATTCATTAGACAATAATTTAAGGGATTCTTCACTAAAGCTCGTGGACTTTGGTGCAGTATGTGCAAGCATGGAAAGATGTGTTATGAGAATATAGTCAGTTGAAATTTGGTGGCCAAGGAAATAGTATAATCCCAGAGTTTCAACCTAAATGGGATTCGAGGACGAATCTTTTTTAAGTGGAAGGAGAAAATATAACACCCCGATAATCCTGACGACTACTATGTTATAGGCGGCATGATACATGATATAAATCATGTTCAACCATTTGTGTGTGTGTGAAATTACTTTTTGGGCATTTGATAAATTCCTAGCAATTTCGATATGGGATTTAATTCAAGATTCAATCCGGAAAACCCATGGTATTCAGGCAATAACGTTTTCATACGATATTTGATTTTTATGAATTTTATATCGTCAGAAAGGTAAGACAGCGACCTACAACTTTCGCGTTGAACATATTCTCCAAATTCGAATTAGAAATAGGTCAAAAATCATCATTTTTATGGATGCCATAGTAAATTCGAGAATGATCTAGAATTTGGTGATGTGGCACAATTGTAGCCACTCATTTCATTACAAAAAATCAGCCACTCTCATATAAATAGGGGACTATTCACTCTCTTCATGAAGCCAAAAAAACGTGAAGAGCTAAATTGAGACTTTCTTATGCCAATCTTTCCTCGTATTTTCATTTCTACAAGTCATTTTAACCCATTCAAGCTTCATTCCAAGTATGAACAGGCTAAATTTTCCGCATGAACCTCTTTAGTCGCATCCGGGATCATTTGGCAATCAATCTATGAGTGGACCCTTTTTCTCAATTTGATATCTACTTATTTACTTTTGATTTAAGACTCACGTTTCAGCACATAGGGCATTAGCCAAGTTTATTTCACTGGTTTTATGATTGAGAATGTTTTATAAAGTTTTGATTTGAAAAGCATGATTTTATGATTTTTAGAGGGTTAGGGGAAAAATCCACCTCAGATGTGACTATTGATATTAACAGACATAGATAACGTGTGCACACGTAGTCAGGACTAGAGATGATAGATGCCTCTAGATCCTAGATTCAATGCTCGGGGGACGGTGAGACGTAACGCCCCTAGACCATAGATTCAGGGTCAGGATGATAGCATGGATCATCATGTCTGGCTTTAGTTCAGTGGTTGGGGGGACGGCGAGACCTAACGCTCCAAGATCACTAGTTTAGGCGTATGGGGGGAAGGCGAGACGTAACGCCCTCATACGTCAGGGTTTTCAGAGACAGATTTTTCAGAGATAAGATTTTCAAAGATATGATTTTCAGAAATGATAAGTTTTATGAAATAGATTTAGAAAGAACTCAGTTTTCCAGAAAAAGTTCAAAGTTTTACAGACATAAAGAATTTTCGAGAAAAATCTTACAGAAAGTGATTTGTTTTCAGATAAGAAAAGTGTTTTTAGAAAAGACAATTTCCTTGAAAGGATTTCAGTTTTAGAACAATGAATTTTAATAAGTATTTCAGTTTTTTTTTGTTTTTAAACTGTCCACTCACTAGATCGTTCAAACTATCAACCCCCCTCACTCCCAATTTTTTTGTTTTCCAGGAATACTCAAAGGACGAGCTCGAGAGGATGGATACCGTTGGCAGTCATTAGAGAGTTTGAGTCCACCAGGTCGAGTACAGAGTTACAGTCTAGTCACAGTACAAGAAAAGTCATGTGTCATACATCTTGTATAGTTGAGATTGTGTGTGTAAGAAGTCAAGGTGTCCAAGATTAGAGTTGTACGAAAAAAGGTATTATTTAGTATACAGTTATGAGTTTTGAATTTCATTTATTTGGTGCTATTGAGTTGGGCTATGGTCTCATGTATGACTTTGTATTTGAGATGAGAATAGTATCGATGCTCAAAGTCAGAAAGTCAGAGTCTGTGGGGGATATGTTAGCCTATTCCCTACCGGTAGCATTCTCCGAGGAGGGAGATGTTTCAAAATCTTCTTCTCATTATTGAAATGTTGGGGAGAACTTCCAAAGTTAGCAAGCTTGACTTCAAGATCCAATCTTGATTCCAAGATCTAATCTTGATTTCTTCTTGTTGAAATGTTGTAAAGAACTTCAAAAGTTTCTCCAAACACTTCTTTCACTTAGGATAATATTTCTAAATCTTGCTTTTTTTAGATTTCACAAGCTTAACTTTCTTAAGATCAAGCTTAATTAAAAACTTGCTCAAGCTTGCATTTTATAGAAAAACTTATGTAATTTTTAATTAATGAAAGTCTTAATCAACTTTTAGGTGGGCTTAATCTAATTTATTCAAATATGTATAATTAGATATGACTAATTACCTTTGTCTACCACTTTGATTTAATCCAATTAATTTAAGATAAATTTTCACCAATGGATTAGTTGATTATCTACCACTTTGATTTAATGCAATTAAATCAAGGCAAATACACCTATTATTACATATTTATAATTACCAAAATATCCTCTAATGGTAGAGAGATTTATGAAATTACACTAAAGCCCTTGTGTGATTTTGGATTAATCCAATTAATCCAATTGAGTCAAAGTAAATAATTAATATTTATTAATAACATTTAATTATTTTAGTTGATAATTATAATATCAAATATTATTTATTATCAAAAATTATTGGCTACTCAAGTGCTCAACGAGTGCACTTCATATTGTGGGACTCTCTAAGTTTAGACATGTTCGACCACCTCTGAATTTGCGAAGAACACGAATGACCATTCTTAACTATACAAGTCGAGGTCATCACATATGTTTATTAATCCCTCCGACGTAGGCTATCTGAGTTGTTCTTAGGAAATATAGATTACATCGTTAAGTTTATGAGGCTCACATCTCATGTCGGTAAGTCCATGATTCTTTACAACTAATCAGAAACCATTTCCGATATATGTGATCCACCTTAGGTGATCAAATTTGGACAAAGTCTTAAGAATCGTGACTTACTCACATGGATATCTAAACCCCTTATGGTACACATACGGGCCGGTGGATCCTATCTTGATACGCACTTGATTAATGAGTGTATCGGTCCACACCCAACGAACATCTAGAGGCCAGACCATGACAGGTTTCTAACATACATGGCATCTAAGTTTGTAGGATCTCACACAAAATCAATGATATCCTATAGTCAAATGATCATTTATGTTACTCGACTCGATGAGATTACTATTGACGGTGGTGTGTACTTCCAACTATTAGGAATCACTTGCGAGTCATTCAGTATTCGCTCCAATGAATACCCCACATGTCTATACGAGCTTCCAAATCTCATGGTACATCGGGTTAAACCATTGGAACTCCAATTCCAATAAACAACATCTGCTAGTCTTATAGGTTATATGAATTCTTTCGTATTTCAAAACCAACGACTAATAATATTTACTTTAAAAATAATTTATAATAGTAATACTATTACAATGTCAGACCACTTAGTGTTCAATATTACTACATGACTATTCTAAGGTCGATGTCATTTTCAGCATATTTATATATCAATCTAATAAGCATAGTAACATTACCATTAATAAGATTTGAAATGCAAATGTAGTTATTTTGTTAATAAATAATAAAATATAATGTACAATACATTATTTGGATTGACGCTTTAAGCACCAACTCCAACAGTTCGGTCGATTAAGGTTCGGTTGCGGTTTGGTTTTGGATAAAATCGTAACCGAACAGTTGGTCTTCTATTCAGTTGTGGTTCGATCGGAGCCGAACCGTCAATTTCACGGTTCGGTTACGATTTTGAACTGTCACCGAACTGTGTGCGTGCCTAGATGAGGCCATGAAGATAGGAGGGATAGAGGTTGTTGAGGTGATCAACTTGGCTTGATGAGGTCTAGATAATAAATAAGAGATCAGATTATAGTATCCTTTTATATGTTTTACAGAGAAATCGATTTTGGAGAACCACTCTTTCATTCAAAGCAATTGATTTTCTGACAATGATTTATTGAAATCTAAGATTCTAAGGAAGGATGAGTTGTCTACGAAAATGACAATACCCATATTTGGTCCATTCAATTTATAGATATAAAATATTATTTTTTTACCTCTTAACATATCAGCTTCCACGAACTCTATCCGGGATTTTTTAATCTATAATTATCACCTTAATACATACATGAATGTGAGTGAGTGAGTGAGCGAGAGCGAGCGAGCTTTAACTTTTATGAAATTATGTGCTACGTATGCAAAATTTGTCTGTATCGTTTAAATAAAAGATATTATTATTTTATTATTGAGGGATTCCTTTATGTAATTAGAAAAACTTATTAAGTCATTGTCGTAAATTTTCCTTCAATTAATCTTATACGTCACGCCTTGTCAATCAATATTATTAGTCAGCATCGTGCAATATGTTACTTGTCTTTTTGGTGTCATTCATAGTGACTATATACATATTCTTTAAAAAAATGAATTATATTTTATTAGGAGGGTTCGAAAATATACAAATTATTTTCTTTAGTAAAGAATTTAATATAATATGAAATTGAATTGTGATAATTTTTTTCATAATCTCTTGCCACCTGTGCATATATTAATAATAATGAAGGGTTAGATTCAATTATATATTAATTCTTATTCAATAACTACCTATAAAAATTAATAAAATTTAAGCACAAAATTTAACTCAATATTGAATCTAAATCGTATAGTGAGACCCTTAAAAACTCAAGATAATTTTGATAAAATTTTCACCACTAACAAGTTTATAATAATAAGGGAAATCATCAATCCACCCAAATGTAAACTAAAATCTGAAAATATATTTGATTTTTTGAAAATTTTCTTATATCCACTTTAAATTATGAAAAAATGGACGTTTTAGACAAAAAAAAAAAAAAAAGACTAATAATTACGGAGATTATACACATAAAACTAATTATGAAAAATAATATTTTACACAAAAAAAAAAACTAATAATCTAAGTATAAAATATTTATTTTTTATAATTTGGATAGACATATGAAAATTTTCAAATCATCTTTAGTTAAACAATTGTAGGAAGGATGGTAATTTCCATTGTGGAAAAAAGGTAAATATCAATCAATTAAGCATTAAAGAGTTTGTTGTTATCGTTGACCCAAAGCCAATGTTTTAAAATTTGGAGTTGTCCATCGATTCAGTCTGATGAGAGGGTCACGAGTTAGAAGTCTGACGGGTCAGTATTTTAATTATATTTTATTATTTTTTTTAAAATAATAATTAAAAACCAAAAAATAAAATTAAAAATTAAAAAATCAGACCAACAACCTGCTTGATTCGGACCAGGTTATTGATTCACCGGTTAAACCAGTTGGATCGGCGATTTTTTGGCCGGTTCGCTAAAATCCGGGTTTAGAAGAATCACCCATATTGAACCGGATCCCGGATCAATCAGGCCGGGTTTTAAATCATTGCCAAAACACATTGACGATAAATTATACAATTTACAGTGCCACATAGGTCCCACTTCTTCTCTATAAATTCCAAAGCTGCAACTTTGAGTCTGAACTGTATGTACAATACACAAGCTTGACATATAGAATCTATTTGATTGTTAATGTTTCAAAAGATGGAGTCAGTTCAAGTAACAAAACCCCATGCAGTATGTGTTCCATATCCAGGGCAAGGACACGTTACTCCAATGATGCAAGTGGCCAAGCTTTTACATTCAAAGGGCTTCCACATAACCTTTGTTCACATCGAGTTCAATCAGAAACCTTTAATCCGATCCCAGGGGCCAGACTGCCTGAAGGGTCTTCCCAATTTTCGATTTGAAACAATTCCGGTCGGACTGCAGCCGTCGGATCGTGATGAAACACAAGATGTTCCGGCGTTGTGTGATTCTATAAGAAAAAAATGTTTGGCACTGTTTTTGGAACTGGTGACCAAGTTAAATTCGTCAGCTGAGGTGCCGCCGGTTAGTTGCGTAGTTTCGGATGGAGTTATGGGATTCGGTATTAAGGCGGCTCAAATGCTTGGAATTCCTGACGTACAATTCTGGACAGCCTCAGCTTGCGGCTTGGTGGGATACTTGCAATTTGATGAGCTTGTCAATCGAGGCATAGTTCCCTTCAAAGGTATGCTTAAGCGCTTTTTTCTTGATTCTTCTCATAAGGAGATTAAACGGATACAAAATAGGAATAAAATAAAGAAATTTATTGACGACTATTTTTCATTCCAATGGAAATATAAAAAATTAACCTGTTGAACAAACCTCCATCAGCAGTGAATTTGTTTGGTTGTTTGGGAACCAAAACAAACTTAACAGGCAGACAAATAAATCCCAAAATTTGTTATGGTTCGGCGGAGTGTGAGTCCTACCTACGTCCACAGGAGAAATGGAGGGTATTTTATTACCGCTCGGAGTCAAGACCGACCAGAGTTACAATGGAGAAATGAACTCATAAAGTTATAAAACACATCGGGATTTACACAAGCTCGGTACAATTCTCTCAAGGGATCGGGTGACTGATCAATTTTCTTTCTTTATCACTAGTTTTAAGCTCTCTAGTTTTTTGCAAGTTGTAAGAGGCAAAAAATACTCACCCTGAATCTAAGACTTCAACCCTTTATATGAGCTTCCAAATTCACTATTTCATTACCTCTGACATCATCTCATTTAACCTTGCCATCATTGTCATCACAACTCTCCTCAACTACCCTTATATTGGCCAATCAGATCAAGCTAATTCATTATTACTGCACCGACCTATGGCGGTGATCACGATTTTATAAATTTAGCACGCAATCGCACGTATCGCTCAAGTAATAAAATGACAAAAAGTCAGATATCTTACCCACATGGACTTAATATTTCTATTATTCATACCAAGACTAACCTACTTAACATAAACTAAACTATTGGTTGAGAAAGAGTTTTGATTAAATTAAATAACATAAAAGGTAAATAAAGATAAATAACAAACTTCAGGAAAACCTTTTAAGATAAAAGAACCTAGGGTTGCAACTTTACCTAAGCATTTATAGAATTAGTTCAGACATTTTTAATTCAATTGGGTTGTTACTAATTATTAACTTAGAATACTAAATTATTCACAAGCCTCTTTCGATGGCTAGGTGAAAATATTCATAATAAATCAATTAGCTATATATCTATGTTAATTAAATAACAAAATTCATTAAGGTCAGGTTATAATCTTGGCTACGTATGTCTTTTAGGTATATGTCTATTCTGCAAAGACATCCATTCAACGAATAAGATCACACATTATTATTCACACGGCTAATCTAAATTTCATCTGTCGAGTTCCTAAGGATTTACCATGATTATCCTATTATTGGCCAAACAAATAAAATAAACATCAAAACATAGAGAATAATAAATAATCACTAACAACCCTAAAAAAATAAAAATATACAAATAATTAATTAAACATATTTGAGATCCATTACAACCTTATATTTAATGAATTAGCTATTCATAATATTCAATAAAAATAAGCTAATCATTAATACAAGGCAAAGAACGCATAAAAAATAAAGCGAGAGAAAAAAGGGAAGAAAGAAACTTTCATTTGTAGTCTTCGTCTTCAAACTCCAACTCTGAATAACACACTTGTTCTTGTCTCGTTCTAGGCATTCTTCTATATTTTGGAGGCTCCAAAATATGTTATGAGGCTTGATTTTAGGTTTTGGCACGAATTTGTGCTTATATAAGAGGTCTAGGAGATGTTTTCTTATTAAAAATTGGATTTATGGCGAAACTGGAATTGATTTGCAAAGTCGAGACGCGCCAAACGCGTAGCAACGTGCAACTCTTCTAATCACGCGCTTCACGATGCTCATTCCTTGGTGTTGTGACGCGCGTGATCCCCAAGGGAACCATTTGCTCTCTGGTCGTTCTTTCTTCTTCAGCACGTCTTGATGCTCATTTCTTAGTGTCGGAACGTGCGTTTTGACTCCGAATTTTCCTCGCTTTGCTCCGTATCTTACCGTTTTTATCATTAGTTAAGTTTATTGAGCCGTGATAATATTTTGACAGAATGCAGACAAAATACATCAATTCACTCATAAAGCTCGATATCACAAACTAAACATCAAGATAAATAGGCGGGAAAACATGTGTATATTAACCGCTCATCAGGCAGCATGTGGCAGCTTCACTCTGCCACCTCCATGCCAATGTACCAGCCTATGACAGCTGATAGGGGCTACTTCCAATAAGAATCATTGTTTTTTTACAGTTATCATTAGCCTTCTAGAAGCTTATTTTCTCTCATAGGGTACACGCCACATGAGTTCAATACAAGTCAGCATATGATCCCATCTTCATTACTCGGGTCAGCATACCGAGACAGATGATGCTATCAACCCTCCTTTTACCTCTCTCAACTAGGTCGGGTTGAAATTTATGGACTTTATTGGATCGATTTCAACAAATCCCAAGAAAAGCCCAAATCCATCATTTCTTCATTAGATCAGGTCGGCATCGATGATTGCCATGCCTTCAACATATTCTATCCTAAGAAGAACCTCTTTAGATCATGTGTTCGAGCTCCTTTATCAAACCCATTCTGTCTCTTCGGGCCTTTAGGCCTTCATCATCCATTTTTGATTAAGTACAATATCCATTCCACTTTTCCTCGGAATTTGAACCTTCCTCGGGGTGAAAACCACCTCAATATTTGTCCCATAATTATCGGTATCAACGAGTTGATGAGTTGATGTCGAAAATATTATAAAGATGGTGGTATAGACCGATCCAGTGTCCTCAGGTTGTTGGCCTCTTGGAAAAGAATATATCACTTCAAATTTTCTCAAGCTCATGCTCCTCGGGATGGGCTGTACTACTTACTGCCAAATATGTCTTTTTTGTGACGATTGCCTTTCTTTCATCGCCATTTGAAAAAACACTCATAGGGTTTCAGAAACGTCCCTCAGAATATGTGATGGCATAATAGTATTCCTTAAATGCCCATCACATCCATCAAATCCATTTTTGCTTGGTCTTCCCAATGCACGAAGTGTAACCCATCTGTGACGTGCCTACCAAAACTCAGGTGGATGAGATTAATCAAGCTCGTGGCTTTAATATGAGCCCTTAATTTAATTTCAATGGTTGCGATTGGTTTCTCTGGTTTTTTGTGGGTTTATTGCGGTTCTAGGTTTTTATTTCTTGGTTTCTGGGTGTTTGTGTTTGTGTGGAATGCCTCATTTTTGGGTTTATATCGTTCATATGTGTTTCAAGACTATGTGATAGGTTTATATTGGCATGAATAGATCAAGTTGGGTTTCTGTATTTGATTATTCTCTTGCTTACAAATTCATTTTTTCACTAGTGTTAGAGTTTTTAGAGCTTTATAGGGTTAGTCACTTGGTAGGGATGACATGAAAAACCCTAAGTAAATATTAAGCCCAACTAACAATAAGAATAGGCCAAAATAACTTGCAAACAAGGATTAGGTTAACTTCAGTAACCGCACTCCTCAGATCATCCATTTATAGGAATGTTTGAATCTGACTCCTCCTTAGCAACTCCCCTCAATGTTCTGCCTCATGGTGTACATGCCATGTGTCTAACTGAGCCAGTTGATGTGGGAAGCTAGTGACTATGACACAACACCGACCCTTCCAGAAGAAGAAAACCAGTCCTATAAAAAAAAATATCCCACCTGAGCCAACACCTCCCCTTTTGGACTTCATCAACCTGAACATAGACAGAGCCTCTACCATAACCCATGCGAAACTGGACCAGCTCAGGGAGAGATTCAACATTCTTGAGCAAATCAGTTTAGACATTTTTTATGAATGGGATTAGGCAAGCTGACCAAGTGGCGATCAAGTTTCCTTTTGCACGATTTTCTTTGATATGGTTCTGTGTCTACCCTTCCAATGGTACTTTGCCAAGATATTGGCAGCAATGAACCTGGCCCCATGCCAATTGAACCTGAATGGATGGAGTGTGCTTTCCAGGCTCTATGTTATCTAGAGCTGAGCCTATCCGAGCTGGGCATGCCATCAGTTTAAGACCTAAAGAGGCTTTACCGATTCAATGTCAACCCTAAGGAATACAAAGGTTGGTACTATTTGTCCGTCTATGCTGATGGAAAGCATTTAATTATCCACCTCCCAGCCACCAGCAAAAATTTCAGAGACAGGTAGTTATGGGTTGGGGGAGCATGGGATAAAAACCAGATCGTCTCTGGTGAAGAGATTACTGACTAACCGTCTTCAAAGTTGGAGGTAACGACCCATCCTCTTTTTTTCTCTACTTAGAATTTCGAGCTTTACCTTACTAACACGTTTACACCCCCCTTATAGTTTGTTAGAGTGACCCTCCAAGGTTCGTCACGAGGTCAGGGCAAAGGTAAAACATGTGTCCAAATATGAAGGTCATTACAGAGACATCCTCAACCCTTCCGCCTTTGCCGACACGGGTTTTATCCTAAGCTCCCCTCCACCAGCTAGTAAACAAATCGGTAAAGACTGACTAACTGACTAACCCTCTTTGCATTTTGCTTTTACTGTTGTTTACTATCACCCCTTATGCTATGCTTTTCCTGACCCGAGCTCCGGTTCATTATTTCTAACCTTGTACTTTTTCTTAATGCATACATATCTAGAAACGAGGCTTACCCCTGCAAATTTCCCATGATGCCAAAAGCCAAGCCCAGAGAGGGCCAAATGACACCCGTCACCGGCTTACTACCCCAATTTTTCTATCCCAAAAATAGAAGGCACCAAAGGATGCCCCAGCCTCTGCCACCCCAATCATCAACACCCATCCATCAAGACAACCCCAAATGCCATCTGCTCAAACTTCACAAACTCCAGCCTCTGCACCAAGTCCTCAAAAAATATGATTCCACCAAGTTGGAGGTGAGACCCTTGAAGAATGCCAGAGCAGGATCCTCTTAAGAAGACCACTTCCCCTCATGGTAAGACTCATTTGGGCAGTCCATACTTCGGAAATGAACGATCTCCCGAAGAATGAAAAGGAAGGCATGGCTCACCTTTTGTCGAACTTCAAGTATCTGGCCCAACATGTGGTCATCAATACGACCTTAGTTTATGAGAGCATTTCTCCGGATGAGGTCGTCCATAAAGTGGGCCGCCTCCAAATGAAGGTAATTTCTTTTAACTTAGCATTTTGCCTTCATTATTTTTTCACAAACTGGCCTATTATCTTCAAATGCAGCTGACATATCTCTTGGTCATCAACATAGATGTGCTTTAGACAAGAAATGAGAGGGATGATGTGCTTTAGACAAGAAATGAGAGGGATGATGCCCGTGCTGAGACTGCTTCCAAGGCTTTAGAGCTCAAGCTGTACCAAGCAAAAACAGTCATTACCGAAGGAAAGTTAGATGAAAAGAAGACTGAGCTGGAGAAATCTAGGGATGAGCTGATTAAGACCCGGGCTGAGTTGGAAGATTTGCAGGCCAATTTCACTGATCGTATTGAGAATGTCAAGGTTGATACTCGGGTCAAAGTCTTGGAGGAATCCCTGGAGCTGATCGGGGAGGCCTACCCCGACCTAGATCTAAGTGAGCGTTAGAAGGTTGTCAAGGTTGCCAATGGAGAAATGATCTTCGAGGAGGCCTTTGGCATGGGCCGTGAAGAAACTGAGGAAATTATCGATCCAGCTCCCTTTACCTCATTGCCTTTTTTTTAAGATGCCCCCGGTCCCTAATCCGCTGCTGCTGCCCCTGCTGAAAATGCTTCTACTGTTGGTCCATTTGCTTTAGCCAAAGATATTCCCAGCCCATCATTCTATTTAACTGACCTCCCTTCCGCATTAAGTCCCAATGGGGCCCATGATGTAAATAAACAATGAATAAAATTTCTTTTTTATACTCTTATCTATTTCTATTTTAACATCGAAGTACACACTAAACAAAGACCCGATCTAGGTCACTTTCTTCTTTCAACATTAAGCAAAAATTTCAAAGTTGAAGTAATCAAGCTTAATCAGATAACTTGATAGTTTAATCAAATTAACTCCATCAACCAATCCAATGATGACCTTCCCCTCATAAAAAATGGGTACCCGAGCACAATAGCCGACTCATATTATTTTGAACTCATCCCAACCAAACCAATAGTCCATCGACCATTATCACTTTAATGCTCTGATAAGGCTACACATCATAGCCTGATGTCAAGATGCATCTTACGATACTTAGAAAATTTTGAACCTCTCAAAGGGACCCTTCACCTTGGTCCCATACTAAAATAACTCGCAAAATGACCCATCTTGCTGGAGACATTCTGACGCCCTAAGGCCATCCTCAACCCTACCATTCTTCTTGTCTTGAAATCATCATAATGGCTGGACGGGGCTAATATTCCCTCAGAGCTGTAATAGCCACACTCTTAGTGACTTCCTCAAAGTAGACCCAACCACGGTCTTATTGGTGCTTCAACCAATGAACTCTTCAAAAACCTAATTTATCAACAACTGTGTCTATACTCGTGTCGTATAATATGTTTACCCCAAGGGATTCCCGATCTCTTACTGCGATTAATCCGAGCAAGGTTATGGGGGAAAACTCCAACCCCATGCTAATAATTATAATAATGCCTCGGTGGAATGAATTTGACCCCGAGTCATTCAACAAATCTGACCATAATTGTGCCAACCTCACATAACATAAGGTCTTGGTTGGATGTACCTAACCCCGAGCCATTCAACAAATCTAGCCACAAGGGAATGATCCCTCATTGTGCTAACCTCACATAACATAAGTCATCGGTGAGATATACCCAACGCCGAGCCATTCAAAAAATTTGGCCACAAGGGAATGATCGCTCATTGTGCCAATCTCACATAACATAAAATCTAGGTGGGACGTAACCAACCTCGAGACATTCAACAAATCTGGCTATAAGGGAGTGATCACTCATTGTGCCAAACTCACATAACATAAGGCCTCGATGAAACATACCTAACCCCATGCCATTCAAAAAATATGACCATAAGAGAATGATCTTTCATTGTGCCAATGTCACATAACATAAAGCCTCAGTGGGACGTACCCAACCCCAAGCCATTCAACTCAGAAAGACCTCGAGGAAAGATTTTAAATCTCAAGTAATCCCTAGAAGCACTTGTAATGGCTTTCCATACCATGTTGCACAAAAATAAAATAAAACAATAAGTGTGATAGGGGTGACGTATCACGCACTCTGCACTGACCGAAAAAAATCGTGACAACTGGGGCAGTGTCATGTCCTATGTTACCTTAAATAATAATTTTGAACCTCACAGTCCAAATGTGTCTGGTGAATCGAGCAATGGATTAGGGGGCGGCCAAAAGCCATGAGGGCATTTTCTTCATCCTGCTAGGCAGGCCCCGAGTCGTCAAATACCACGGAGGCCTTCTAGTCATCCATGTGCCATGCTTCTACGGATCCGAGAAGGGATGGCCAACGCCATGGAGGCATTCCCCCTCCCCATGCTATACATATTCTGATGCTACAAATGCAATGGAGGCCCTTGAGCCCTGCCCGTGCTATGCAACTCCAAATCTTTTATGGTTGAGAAATGCCATGGGAGAATTATTTGTCCCCATGCTATGAAAACTTGAGGCTACTGTAGTACCTCAAAGTTGTCTTCATTCCATATGTGTTATGGTAGCGTTAGTGGTCAAACGCCACGTTAGTCCTCTCGCTGAGCGTGCTATGGTTGCCCTGATGAGCCAAATGACTGACTAGCTTTCTCTCTCTATCATTAGTTCCTAAGCTCTTTAGCTTTTTTTACAAGTTGTAAGATGCAAAAAAATGCTCAATTCTGAATATGAGACTTTAAGCCTTTTATATAGGCTTTCAAATTCATTGTTCCACCGCCTTTGACGTCATCCCATGTCACATTGCCATAATTGTCATCACAACTTTCCTAAACTGCACTCCTTAAATTGGCCAATCAGATCAATCAATTTCATTATCACTACACCGGCCTATGACGACATCTAGCAGCCCTGCTCTCCTACCTTTTATATAGACTTCCAAATTTATTGTTCCACTGTCTCTGACGTCATCCCATATCACATTGTCATAATTTTCATCACAACTCTCCTCAACTACCCTCTTTCAATTGGCCAATCAGATCAATCAATTTCATTATTACTGCATCAACCTATGGCGGCATTTGGAAGTTTTGTTCTCCCACCTCTCTGCTACTACACTGGTCTATGAAGGCTGGCAGGGATTACTTCCAATGAGAATCGTTATTTTTCCATAGTCATCATTAGCTTTCTAGAAGCTTATCTTCTCACCTAGAGTATATGTCATATGACTGAAATACAGGTCATCTTGTGATCCCATCTTCGTCCCTCGGATCGGTATACCGAGGCAAATGATACTATCAAAGCTTATTTTACCTCTCTCAACTATGTTAGGTTGACATATAAGGACTTCATCGGGTCGGTTTCAATAAATTCCAAGAGAAACCCAAACAATCACTTCTTCATAAGATCGGGTCGGCATCGATGATTGTCATGTCTTCAACAGATTCTATCATTGGAATGATCTCTCTAGATCATAAGGTCGAGCTCCTCTGTCAAACTTATTTTGTCTCTCCGGGCCATTGGGCCTTCATCATCCATTTTCGATTAAGTACAATATCTATGACGCCCTTCATCGGTATTTAAATATTTCTCCGGATGAAAACCACCATCAACAAAATTTAAATTGATGTTTTTATTCCTATTTTATACTCGTGTAATCTCTTCAAATGTATGCTTAAGATTATCTTTTCTTCTCTTTTCTATTTTCTTTCTTTTTTTATTTATCACTAAAAGAGAGTAGTTTTAATGAGAATTTTATCATTCATTTGTCCTAATTTAATATTCTTATTATTTTTCTTTCATTTTATTTTCTTAAGATAAGAGAACTGTTTGAATGATATTTTAGTTATAAATATATTAATTAATGAAAATTTTGTTGCATTTTGGACGAACGTATCCACTAATTATAGACATAGTGAGGATTAGATAGTGCTCTAACCAAATGGATGACTAGAATACTCTATTTGACTTCTCATGTGATTGTGAGGTTTTAAAAAAAAGAATAATCCCATCACGATAACACAAAGGGGGAATGGTTATTGTTTGCGTAATTTTCTGCCTGAAGAAAGAACAACGTGTAAGGTTCAAACCTCCTGAGACAAAGTCTCGTCAATGGGTGTTTGATTATGTGAATAAGCCTCCAAGGGGCGCAAGCACACAAGTTATAGTCTTAAGGATTAGGAAACTAAGAAATGAAAAATAAAAATATGCTCGTTTGAGTTTTTATTTCATCGGGGCTTTAAATCTTCGTATGAGTGAGCCTTTTATAGTGGAATTTATAAACCGTTCGGGCAGTTTCTGTTCGTAACTTCTCTGCAACTGCTGGGTCATGCCTTCAATCGTTGAGTTGTACGTCTTAACTGCCTGATCATGGAGGGAACTGCCTAACTGTTGTAATCATGGGATCAACTACATTATGTGTTCAGTCATCCTGAGTCCCTTATCGTTCTAATCGCTGTTTCGGTCATCCTGAGTTCTTTGTTGCTCTAATCGCTGTTTCGGTCGTCCTGAGTCCTTTGTCGTTCTAATCTATGTGTCATCTGGTGATTGCTCTGATCGCTCTTCCCTTCATCGTTCTGCTTGCTTTCGTCCTTTACTCCTTCGCTCTAGGGCGATTTCGCTCTAGGGTGACTTTCTTTTGTCAACAATTGTCCCCGAAATTCACCTTGATTGAATTGGAAATGAAATCGTGGTGAATTTCTTCATGTTAGGGTGATAGACGTCTGCCCATAAGTCCTCGCGTTACGACACCTGTCTAGGGTGACTTTATAATTTCTTCCTCATTTTCCGCTCTTTTTCTCGTTCGACTGCACTAATTGAAGATTGGAATTTTTTCCTCTCGTTCGGATGCACTAATTGAGGACTGGCCCGATGGGCATTCCTTCTCGCCCTCGGCTAGCTAGCTACCCGACCGATCTTTCAGTACATGTAATCTGTGAAACCGGGGGGTGCAGTACCTTCTGACAGAGGAACTCGGTCAGCCGCTGCCAATGGTCGTAACTCATCCACAATATTACATTCCATTTTACAACTCAACCCGTGTGGATGGCTGTTGGTTAACTTTCTTACATTCCATTTCACAACTCATTAAAGAAAAGCTTAGCCCATTTTCCATACATATCTTTTCTTTTCTCGGCTTTGCTCTCCTCCTTCCGTTCCTTCCATCCATTCTGCTATTGAACTATTCACCAACCTACGGTCCCTACCTCCCACATCGTCTAACTATGGAAGTTGCTTTTCGTCGGTTCCTCACAGACGGCTGATTTTCATCTTAGGGGGCTATATGGGAATGCCATTCTTCGGGACAATATTTTGAGCAAGGTCGGTGTATGGCCGAGCAGTTGAAAGAGATTACAGTTGTTATTTTTCTATTGTTTACAAGCTGCTATTCGGAGCATTCTATTTAAACCTCCCCTTTATATACTTCCAAAATATGACATTGTTCTCATTTGCAATGCTTCCCATGTGCTACCTGACCGATTGACGGGTTCTATGCCCTAGGCCTGGCTTTGCCGAAAGTAGCCTGCAGCCTGATGGTTTTGTCACATCAACTCTGCTTTCTCTTCTGCCACATGCAACAATAATGGTGACAGCCTGGACGATGCTTTCGCGATCTTCGGCCGGCCAATAATTATGTAATAATGTAGGACGTTTCATCGTCCTGGCGTTGTCAGCGATCTCGACCAATAATTATGTAATAATATAGGATGTTTCATCGTCCAGGCATTGTACCTTTGAGGATGTTTTCGTCCTGTGTTCTTATATTTCTTAGCTTTGTCCTTATTGCAAAGACATTACGTTCTCGTGCTCCCATAATGAGGGCACATATTTTTTCAAGTACTTACCGTTTATCGCCCTAATATGCACTTTTCCATTCAAATTTTTTAAATGATAGGCCCCGTTTGGCAATACATTTTTTTACCTCGAATGGGCCTTCCCAATTAGGCGACCATTTGCCATATGTCGGATCTTTGGCACCAAGTGGCAATATAGTTTTCGACACTAATCCGCCTTTTCTGAAAGATTTAGCCATGACTTTCTGATTGTATTCCTTGGCCATTTTTTTCTTTTGTGCTTCCAAAAAATTTATGGCATCGCATTTAATATCGTCCAATTCCAACAAATTTTGGATCATTGCTTCGTTGTAGTCCTCATTTGTCAATTCTTTTTGCAACATTACCCTAATGGACTCAATATTAACTTCAACTAGTAGTACGGCCTCTTGACCATATACTAATTGAAATGGCGTGACCGAGGTACTCGCTCGCGGTGACGTTCTATAAGCCCATAGAGCCTGACTCAAACACCCATCCCATCGTCTGGCATTGTCCGTCACCATTTTTTGAATCAACCCTTTAAGGGTTTTATTGGACGATTCTGCTTGACCGTTTGATTGAGGGTAATATGAAGTGGTGTTTACTAGCCGGATCCCATATTCGGCCATGAAGTTTTTTACCCTCTCGCCATTTAACGAAGTACCATGGTCTACCATTATTATTTGTGGTATACCAAATCGGTGAATGATGGGCTCTTTTATAAACTTGATGATTTGCTCTTGAGAGATCTCCACTACTGGAATAGCTTCCACCCATTTGGTAAAGAAATCAGTGGCGATGATAATGAAGTTGTTTCTCTCGCTAGATGCAAGATAGATTTTCCATATCAAATATATTGCCCATCCTATAAATGGCCATGGTTTAATGACAGGGACCATTTCGGTTGCTGGTGCCCTTTGAATGGGCCTATCATTGGCATACGATATGCATGACTCTCCTATTTTCGGCCAATAATATCCGCTCTGTATGATCAGCCACCTCATCTTTATTCCGGCTTGGTGAGCTCCACAAACACCCTCGTGTATTTCGGCCATAATAGTTTTGGATTCCGATGGCCCCACGCATTTTAACCATAGACCGTCTTGGTGTTTTTTATATAACACGTCTCCTGACACCACGTAATTCAAGGCTTTGAGTTTCAGCCATTGATATTTCCCATTTTCGGGTTTTCTTAAAAATTCTTTGATCTCTCGTCTCCAATCGTCCTCGTCTTGGACCTCAACGGTCATGACATCTGTCACCCTCTTTCTTCTCATCAGGGCTGGCTTGACCTCTTCGCTCTTATATACGCCGTCTATGCTTGTCTGTTTATATCATGAAACTGCTTGGGCCAAATTGTTGGCCACTTCATTCTTCGTTCTTGGAACGTGCTCTAGCTCCGCATAGTCAAATTGATCTAGCATCTCTTTGGCTACATCTGATAGTGCCATGACTGACGGGCTCTAGCATTTAAAGGCTCCTGTTACCTGTTGGATTACTAGTTGTGAGTCTTCTCTAATGGAAACGTGTGTTACTCTCATATTGAGGAGTAATTCCAACCCAAATATCAAGGCCTCGTACTCGGTTTGGTTGTTCCTGCAATATTCGTCCAACCTGATTATGAAAAGGAATGATTCTCCCAATGGACTGACTAAAACTATTTTTATCCCTGCTCCTTTCATCATGCTAGATCCGTCAAAATACATCGTCCATGGTTTCAAGTTGCATTCATATAATTCCATTTCCAATTCTCTAATGGTACTTAAACATGGGTGATCGGCTAAGAAATCTGCCAAGGCCTGATTTTTTACAGCCTTTTGAGGTTCATGCCGTATGTCGAATTCTGACAATGATAATGACCAGAAACCAACTATTTGGTGCAAAATAGGACGAGAGAACAAGTACTTTATAATATTAACTTTAATAATTAAGTACATTGTAGTCGGCCTAAGGTAGGCTCGTAATTTAGTACATGTAAAATATAAAGCCAAACATAATTTCTCCATTGGAGAATAATTACATTTATATTTAGCAATTGTCTGCTGATATAATAGATGGCTCTTTCGACGTCCATGTCATCGTCTTGCGTGATCATCCCAGCTATGGACTGCTCCTCGGCTGATATGTATAACTTCATTGGCCATCATGGCACAGGGGGTACCATCACTGGTGACTGTGACAAATATTTCTTCAGGCTCTCGAAAGCCTTTTGATGTTCTTCGGTCCAGACGAACTAGTCCTTATCCTTTAGCCTCAACAGAGACGAGAACACTTTAGTTTTTCCTACACAGTTAGAGATAAATCTTCTTAAGAAATTAATTTGCCCTATAATCTTTGCAACTCTTTCTTATTTCGGGGTGGTTTGGCTTCAGTAAGAACAAAAGTTTCAATACAAAAATTCTCATTGAAATTGCAATCTGACACTTTATTATAAGAAAGAGTAACAATAATTAAAAATAACAAAATAACAAAACCCTAACTTGTCACTAGTACCACGATTAATTTTGTCCATTTGTTACTCGACTGCACTTTCTTCCTCGAACTGATTTCTCATCCATGGCTGTCTTTTGAAAAGCTTGATTTTCGTTTGGATTCAAACATTGAGTAATAAGTCTATTAATTGTCATTTTTAGAGGGGAAGTCTCTGAAAATACACTGATACTTTCTTTTAAAATGTAATTTCCCGATACCTGAGGGGAGGTAGGAAATGTACTTTCTTTTATCTATAAAGGAACACGGGTTTCCAATTATGTTGATGCAAACAAAATAGGAAATTTAGCTATTTCCAATGATCTTGAAGATGAAATTACAGTATTACACCATTTTGTTGTTCAAAACAAATAATGCAAGATTTTAATATTCCAAATAGTTTCCTTTTCGTGAATTGCATGCCCACATGTACATGGATAAAAAGGCTATTGATGATGATGATTGAAGTTAGGTTAGTAGATGGAGTTAATGAAGATGTTTCCCATGTTTTAAATGCTAAAACCACTACTTCAGACCTTTCAAATGCCATTGTTTAGGATGCTGATTATGGAAATGCATCAGATATTGAAAATGATGCAAGTGAAATTGAATCTGCTGGCTAGTGATGAAAAGCTTGATCTAACAGATGTGAGTGGGATAATGGTTTCACAATAATACTTATAAATTACAAATACTTAAACATAGATATATTAAGGAATGTTATAGTAATAACATTTGTGATTTGATCTGTTTAATTTATCTGTATTTGTATCAATTTAATGATTTAGATTATTACTATACCATAATCTTCACAACAATACTAATATTTATGACTTTTTAATTTATATTGAGATTTTTTGGGATGATTATGCATTGTCCCGATTTTGTTTCCCAAGGATATTTTAGTCTTCTTAGGTCTATTGTGATGTTAAGATTTTGTTGTTTGGGGTCATGGATAATTTTTTCTTTTCACCAGTCAATATTAGTCAAAGGATGGAAGTATTGACAGCAGGGGAGGTCAGTGAAATTACATATATACTTTCTTTTAAAGTGATAATACACAATATCTCAGGGGTGGTTTATAAAAATTACCCTTCTTTATTGTGATGGTAGGGCTATTTTAGTCTTTTTTCATTATTAACTAAATAAAGTTACTATCATAAAAAGAGAAGAGTGAGAATATGGATATACTCTCTCAAATCCTCATACCTAAAAGGGGACTAGGGGAGGTATCCAAAAACTGGAGAAACTTTTTATTATTCGCTGAAATTTTTTTGAACTATTTTAGATTACAATCAAATTGATAAAAAAAAAGTATGTTATAGCTCCCGATGAAAACAATGCTTGAAGAAAAAAAGGGATGACAATCATAATTCCAACTCCTCTGTACTTGTGATTTTGTGTCTTACATAATATTTTTATTCATCTTTCAGCTATAAATAATATAAAATTACTTTAAATCTTTGTATTTCAGATAAAAATTTCCTGAGGGATGACACTCTTGATACACCTATTGATTGGATCCCGGAATGAGCAACATGCGGTTAAAGGATTTTCCAAGCTTTATGAGAGTCACTGATGTTAACGATATTAAGTTCTATTTGATGGGATCAGAAGCACAAAACTGTTTGGAATCATCTGCAATTATATTTAACACATTCGATGAGTTTGAACATGAAGTATTAGATGTTATTGCTTCGAAATTTCCTAACATTTACACCATAGGACCACTTTCCTTACTCTGTAAGCAAGTGGATGAAAGCAAATTCAAGTCATTTAGATCAAGCTTATGGAAGGAAGACAGCGATTGTCTCAAATGGCTCGACAAAAGAGATGCCAATTCAGTTGTGTATGTGAATTATGGTAGCATAACTGTGATGACAGAGGAACACTTGAAAGAATTCGCATGGGGGCTTGCAAATAGCAATCATCCATTTTTATGGATTGTTAGGCCTGATATTGTGATGGGCGATTCCGCCATCTTGCCTGAAGAGTATTTTGAAGAGATAAAAGATAGAGGATTTGTAACAAGCTGGTGCTGCCAAGAGCAAGTGCTGTCGCACCCATCAGTTGGTGTTTTTCTGACGCATTGTGGTTGGAATTCTACATTGGAAAGCATATGCGGCGGCGTGCCTGTAATTTGTTGGCCTTTCTTTGCGGAGCAACAAACAAATTGCAGATATGCGTGCACCACTTGGGGCATTGGCATGGAAGTTAATCCTGATGTAAAGCGTGATGAAATTGAAGCTCTTGTTAAAGAAATGTTAGACCGGGATGAAGGAAAGAAGATAAGGCAAAAGGCTCAGGATTGGAAAAAGAAAGCTGAAGCAGCCACAGCTGTTGGAGGCCAGTCTTATGATAATTTTGACAGACTCATTAAGATGGTTCTCAATCAAGCAATCAGTAACTCCTCCAGATAAGTTTTTACATCACAATTACATGTATTATAAACTTTATTATTCTTGTGAGCTTGTAGTTTGTTCAGATTAATTATGCTTTCAGATGTTTTGTTTCGTTTCGTTTCCAACCCCCATATTGTTTGTGACAGTTACAGTCAATTGTCTTTTATTTTTCCAAGGTTTCTATATTCAAGGTTGTTGACGGCTGATTTTGGTCTCAGGGCAATATAAGAATATTACTCCCGAGACAATCCTCCCTCAATAGTGAATTTATTTGGTTATGGGGGACCAAAAGCAAACTTAGCAAAAAGACAAATAATACGCCAATCGACAAGGAGATTTAACGTGGTTCGGCGGATCTTGGTCCGACCTACGTCCACGGGCACAAAAAAGATGATACTTTTATTACTGAGATATGCTTCTCCGATATCTCTTGTGTTTACAGGTCTGATCGTAATGATCTGATCTTGACTCTCCCATTGATTCTGATCTCAACTCCCAACTTTCAACTTGTCCCTCTTATGCACACTCTACCCTTCTATTTATAATAGTGAAGAAATCAGATTCCTTCTCCTACAAGAATTTCCTAGTTGAAATACTTTCCTTTTCCCATAAAGATTCCTAGTCAAAACTATTCCCTTTTCCCAAAAGGATTCCTAATCAAAACTACATTTACTTTCTTTATCCTACTAGGACTCTGACTCACCAGTTTTCCCCATGAAAGTAGGATAACTTGTCATCTTATCCGCAAGAATATGGTGTCATCTTCCGGAGCACGCCTCGCCATATGCTCGGTCTTAATGAGGTCGGTCATAATGGTCATTTGAACTGAGAATGCCGTTGTCGATCTTTTAATAGCCCGGTCATCTGAACCCAAGTGCTCGGTTACCGATCATAAAGTGCTCTTAGTGGTCGGGTCGGCATTAATGATTTCGACCGAGAAGGGAATTACCCTTTTTACCCCTGCCGTACTCCTTAAATAACATAGATCCTGAAAACACCATCAACATCTGTCCCCTAGTTCTCGGTAACAACGAGTTTGCGAGTTGATGCCGGGAACTATAAAAAAAGATGGTGTGCTGATCGCCTTGCTGGTGGTCGTTCCAGAAATCACAGAGAAATTGCCTTCGCTATCAACTAAGTCTTCTGTTTCTATCTTCATATCCTCGGTTATTAGAGATGCTGACCTTATTCAGAACGATTCTCCACCTCAAAGCAAATTGCTTACTTGGGTCGTTCCATCAGGAGATGAAGTTCCTCTTGTTGTCCAAACTAAAAATGACTCATCCTCTTGTAATATCTGTACCAGAGATTTAGAGGTCCTGACCCCTGACTGATCCAATCTCGATTGTGAGGAGAAAATTTTGCCTCTGAGCTAACGATGATGTACTCGGTGGCATGTGATCCTGTCTCGAGCTGTGAGAGATGCTCGGGCCTGGGGGAATGTTACGTCTCCAGTCCGAAGGGCTGATTCGGTGGGACGTAACCCGACCCCGAATGAAGAGAGGCACTTGGACCTGGGGGAATGTTACGTCCCCAGACCGAAGGGCTGACTCGGTGGGACGTAACCCGACCCCGAGCTGAGAAAGGTACTTGGACCTGGGGGGGGAATGTTACGTCCCCAGTCCGAAGGGCTGACTCGGTGGGACGTGCCCCGACCCCGAGCTGAGAAAGGCACTTGGACCTGGGGGAATGTTACGTCCCCAGTCCGAAGGGCTGACTCGGTGGGACGTACCCCGACCCCGAGCTGAGAAAGGCACTTGGACCTGGGGGAATGTTACGTCCCCAGTTCGAAGGGCTGACTCGGTGGGACGTACCCCGACCCCGAGCTGAGAAAGGCACTTGGACCTGGGGGAATGTTACGTCCCCAGTCCAAAGAGGTAGACTCGGTGGGACGTAACCCGACCCCGAGCTGAGAAAGGTACTTGGACCTGGGGGAATGTTACGTCCCCAGTCCGAAGGGCTGATTCGGTGGGACGTAACCCGACCCCGAATGAAGAGAGGCACTTGGACCCGGGGGACGTACTCCGACCCCGAGCTGAGAAAGACAAAGTGGCCTCGGCAAAACGAAATCCAGCCCCGAGCCGATTAATCAAGTGGCCTCGGTGGAACGAATCCAGCTCCGAGCCGATTAATCAAGTGGCCTCGGCGGAACGAATCCAGCCCCGAGCCGATTAATCAAGTGGCCTCGGCGGAACGAAGTCCAGCCCCGAGCCGATTAATCAAGTGGGACTTATTCAGAAGGGAAGTGAATCAACCTTTTGAAACCTACCAAATCTGGCAAGGGCGTCCCCTTACCAGACCAGTGAAAAACAAAAACAAATCTCTGTAAAATAAAATTAAAAGGCGGGGGCGACTTATCGCTTATCCCAAAACAAAACGTTTCGCACGTATAAACAACAACACAGATGCCTCAAAATAGCGTCATGTCCGAGGTCTCCAAAACACAATTCTGAATCTTTCAATTCAGTGTCCCGGCAAACCAGGATTTGGATCAGAGAGCGTTTAAAATGGTAAGGGCACATCCTCTATACGTCGGGTCACTGTGGAGCCTGTGTATTATACGAGGGCTCCTCCTTACTATGTTGGAGCAGACACACTCTACAAAGGGCACAACGTATCCCCGTGCTGCGCCTCTCTTGGATCCAAATGATGAATGGATCAAAGAGTGTCCGGGATACTAAGGGCACATTCCTCCTTAGGTCCGGCATCACTGGAGCTAGCAATCGTCACGGGGGCATCATTATCCCCCGTGCCATGCTTTCCCACGGATCCATTACATCGGTTAAGTGAGGATCAAAGAGTGCTCGACACATTAAGGGCATATTCCTCCTTATGTTCGGTAACACTGGAGTAGGCAATCACCACGGGGGTATCATCCCTCCCCGTGCTATGCTTCTCACGGATCCTATGCATCGAGTATGTCCCTGAATATTTCCGAGGACCCCGAGCTAAGAGAGACACTTGGTTCTGGGGGAATATCCCGTCCCCAGACCAATGAGCATGACTCGGTGGGACGTAACCCGGCCCCGAGCTAAAAGAAAGACTTGGCTCTGAGGGAATGTTACATCCCCAGTCCAAAGAAGCCGACTCAGTGGGACGTAACCCGACCCCGAATGAAGAGAGGCACTTGGACCTGGGGGAATGTTACGTCCCCAGTCCGAAGGGCTGATTCGGTGGGACGTAACCCGACCCCGAATGAAGAGAGGCACTTGGACCCGGGGGACGTACTCCGACCCCGAGCTGAGAAAGACAAAGTGGCCTCGGCAAAACGAAATCCAGCCCCGAGCCGATTAATCAAGTGGCCTCGGTGGAACGAATCCAGCTCCGAGCCGATTAATCAAGTGGCCTCGGCGGAACGAATCCAGCCCCGAGCCGATTAATCAAGTGGCCTCGGCGGAACGAATCCAGCCCCGAGCCGATTAATCAAGTGGGACTTATTCAGAAGGGAAGTGAATCAACCTTTTGAAACCCTACCAATCTGGCAAGGGCGTCCCCTTACCAGACCAGTGAAAAACAAAAACAAATCTCTGTAAAATAAAATTAAAAGGCGGGGGCGACTTATCGCTTATCCCAAAACAAAACGTTTCGCACGTATAAACAACAACACAGATGCCTCAAAATAGCGTCATGTCCGAGGTCTCCAAAACACAATTCTGAATCTTTCAATTCAGTGTCCCGGCAAACCAGGATTTGGATCAGAGAGCGTTTAAAATGGTAAGGGCACATCCTCTATACGTCGGGTCACTGTGGAGCCTGTGTATTATACGAGGGCTCCTCCTTACTATGTTGGAGCAGACACACTCTACAAAGGGCACAACGTATCCCCGTGCTGCGCCTCTCTTGGATCCAAATGATGAATGGATCAAAGAGTGTCCGGGATACTAAGGGCACATTCCTCCTTAGGTCCGGCATCACTGGAGCTAGCAATCGTCACGGGGGCATCATTATCCCCCGTGCCATGCTTTCCCACGGATCCATTACATCGGTTAAGTGAGGATCAAAGAGTGCTCGACACATTAAGGGCATATTCCTCCTTATGTTCGGTAACACTGGAGTAGGCAATCACCACGGGGGTATCATCCCTCCCCGTGCTATGCTTCTCACGGATCCTATGCATCGAGTATGTCCCTGAATATTTCCGAGGACCCCGAGCTAAGAGAGACACTTGGTTCTGGGGGAATATCCCGTCCCCAGACCAATGAGCATGACTCGGTGGGACGTAACCCGGCCCCGAGCTAAAAGAAAGACTTGGCTCTGAGGGAATGTTACATCCCCAGTCCAAAGAAGCCGACTCAGTGGGACGTAACCCGACCCCGAGCTGAATAAATAAGTGGCCTCGGCGGAACGAAGTCCAGCCCCGAGCCGAATAAACAAGCGGCCTCGGCGGAACGAAATTCAGCCCCGAGCCGAAAAGAGACATCAGTCTCGGCGGTACAAGAGCAGGCCCGAGCCGTAAAATAAATATCAAAACCATTGTGTGGGCCATAACAAACAAGCATAATCAAATGTCAACCTAAGTTAGAAGAGGTTTTACTCACCTTTTTGGGATCCGTTGCCTTTCTTACAACTCTACAAGGGTCACTACAAGCAAGACTCTTCTTAATACATCCTCTCTGCATCTCAGCATTCCACGCATCCGACCGGATGACTTCCGCTATCAACTTGGTCGACCTCAAAAACCGAATGGTCTATGTACACACTGAGATAGCCTTCTTTCACCAAGTCTTCCACCTGCTCCCGCAGGTCTCTGCACCCATTCGTGGCATGTCCCCTTACGTTATGGTAGATATAGTATACCCTACTATTTCCCTCCTCAATCGGGAACCTCCTCAAATTAGGCTCGGCCAACAGACCTTTATCCTGGATTTCCTGAACTATCTGGTGAAATCCCTGACGATCGGTGATTTCCATCTTCTGCCATCGTCTTACTACGCGAGCTGCTTTTTATTGAGTCCCCACAGACGGCGCCAACTGTTGATGGCTGATTTTGGTCTCAGGGCAATATAAGAATATTACTCCCGAGACAATCCTCCCTCAATAGTGAATTTGTTTGGTTATGGGGGACCAAAAGAAAACTTAGCAAAAAGACAAATAATACGCCAATCGACAAGGAGATTTAACGTGGTTCGGCGGATCTTGGTCCGACCTACGTCCACGGGCACAAAAAAGATGATACTTTTATTACTGAGATATGCTTCTTCGATATCTCTTGTGTTTACAGGTCTGATCGTAATGATCTGATCTTGACTCTCCCATTGATTCTGATCTCAACTCCCAACTTTCAACTTGTCCCTCTTATGCACACTCTACCCTTCTATTATAACCTATTTTCATTTTAAACACTAAAACTTAAAATGAAAATGGAAGATTCACCTTCTAGTGCAATTATCAATCTGACAGCAACTAATTACTCCCTCTGGAGACCTCGGATGATAGATTATTTACACTGTAAAGATTTGCTTGATGTTATCGAGGTGAAGGGAGTGAAACCAGAATCTGTTAAAGAGTATGACTTTAAAAAACTCAATAACAGAACTCTGGGCCAGATTAGACAGTGGATCGTTCATAGTGTCTTCCACCATATAACACAGGATACAGATGCTTACGAATTATGGATAAAGTTGGAAGACATGTTCCAGGCCAAAACAGCTCGAAATAAAGCCTTAATCATGAGCCGTTTGGTGAACCTGAAGCTACGAAGTGCAACTGCCGTTGTATAACACACCAACGAGTTCCAAAGCCTGGTGAACCAGATGTCTGTAGACTGTGGGAACAGGCACAGAGGTACGGCGACGCTGTCTGGGCTCGCGGCCCGGTTGGGAGTATGAAGTAGCCCGCGGGGGACTAAACCGGAGAATAAAAGAGTCGCCACCCAGTGTGAACTGGGAAATGATTTAAGGCCGTACTTACCCCTCGTAAGGGAAGACCTCAATCCGATGGGTTCAGAATGGTCCTTTACTTATGCCAATTATAGTGAAAGGATTTATGCAATAGTATAACCAAGTCTTATGCAACACATACAAGATAATTTAATCAACACACAAGTTTGCACACCCATAAACGTAAATAAAAAAAAGACAAATGCATAATTCCATAGACATATTAAACAAAGAAGTACAAAAATTTAAATAAATAATAATAATCGAAATGATAATAATAATGGCAGATAATCCAGTGCATAATATAAAATAAATGATCAAATAAGCAAACATATATAAAATATGATGAGAGGAGGTATGTTCACTATATGTGCGTTCTTGTAGCGTTCGGAAACGCGTTCGAATGGTAAACAGAATGCATGCGTTCGTATAGCGTTCGAAAATGCGTTCGAACAAAAATGAGGCAGAATGCATGCGTTCGTGTAGCATTTGAGAATGCATTTGAACGAAATTACCAAAGTGGTATCTAAAATGACATAAACGTGTGCGCGAGTGTTTTTCAAGCGGTACGTGGAGTTGTATCCCAAGTACAGACCGCACTACCGTCCATTCGGATTCGGCTATGGAATTTATGTCTGGGTTTCCATCCGATATACCGCGAGAGGCAACACTCAAGCATTAACATAGCATGAATGCGAAGTAAAAAATGAAAAATGACAACCAAAAAGGCGAATAACAAGATCAACAGAAGAAGGGCGTGACCAAGAGCTTTGGCCGACGTCCATATGGGATCTTGTATTCCCAGCGCGGCAAAACATTGTGGTAAAGGTAGCCTTTAGGCATTTCCCTCAAATGGAGGACCTTTAATCCAACGCGATTAGCCCATGCGCACCAAATGATGACGTAAAAGTAAACAAACAGAATAACATGCAGAAAGTAAATGACATAATAATAAAAGAGATGTGACCAATGCCGACATCTATATGGGACTTTATATGCCCGATTGAACGTACTTCTCATTCAATCAAGTATACTTTGTCCGACGCGGCAAAACATCGTGGTAAAGGTAGCTCAAATGGAGGACCTTTAATCCAACGTGATCAGCCCATGCGCACTAAATAGCAATGTATAAATAAATAAAGCGATAACATGTGGAAAGTAAATAACGGAATAATAAAAGAGATGCGACCAAGCCAACATCTATATGGGACCTCGTATGCCCGATTGAACGTATTTCACATTCAATCAAGTATACTTTGTCCGGCGCGGCAAAACTTCATGGTAATGGTAGCCTTTAGGAATTTTCCTCAAATGGAGGACCTTGAATCCAACGTTATTAGCCCATGCGCACTAGATTAGCAATGCATAAATAAATAAATAAAGCAATAACATGCGGAAAGTAAATAACGAAATAATAAAAGAGATGCGACCAAGGCCAACATCTATATGGGACCTCGTATGCCCAATTGAACGTATTTCACATTCAATCAAGTATACTTCGTCCGGCGCGGCAAAAAATCGTGGTAAAGGTAGCCTTTAGGCATTTCCCTCAAATGGAGGACCTTTAATCCAACGTGATTAGCCCATGCACACTAGATTAACAATGCGTAAATAAATAATGCAATACATAGAAAATAAATAACGGAACAATAAACACAAACAACGAATGAACACAAAATTGAATAAAAAAATGAAACACGCGCTTGAAAGTTTCTCAAGCGGTACGTGGAGTTGTATCCCAAGTACAGACGGCACTACCATCCATTCGGATTCATCTACGGAATTTATGTCTAGGTTTCCATCCTATATACCGTAAGAGATAGCACGCAATCATCGACCCAATATAAATGAAAATAGACGTGGAACATAATGATGCATGCGAATGAACCAACAATAACTAACTGAAAAGATAAATAAATAGCAAAGAGGGCCCTCAGGTCTTACCTTTTAAATTGCTTCTCGGAAGTGCGTTACGTCGTCGTCGAAAGGGTTAATGTTCTGTCACTTTTCTCGTTCACTGGTTCAATATTTTATCCTCTGTTTTCATGTTTTTGCTACTGTTTTGGTCGCTATTTTTACTGTTGATTTCTCTATTTTTCTTTGCCATTTTCTGCGATTTCCTTCACTATTTTAGAGGGTGTTGTTTGCGGTTTTAGGACTGGATTTGTTCGATTGCATGGTGAAAGGGGCTGGTTGAAGGTGTCAGTCAGAGCTTTAATGGAGATTGGTTGATTCTTTATTTGGTCGGTAGTTAGATCGCTTAATTATTATTGCTTTGTGAGGTGGTTGTGTGAGTCAGCGTTCATTGGCAGTGTGAGGTGTATGTCGATGTGCTCAAATGTGAGTGTTTTTTATGGCTTCCGAATGTGTTAGGTTAAAGTGAGTGGGGTATGTGTTTTATGTGAGTGGACAATGTGTTTAGGTTTTCTTTTTGTTTCGGCTAGGGCTGGTTTTGGTTTGTTGGAGGATCTGTGCAGGTTGCAGTCGGTTAGTGGGCAACTATTGTTGGATTAGTGAAGGGTTGTGTTGTCGTTTATGGTGTCCGATGAGGGTTGGCCGTGAAGGGTATTTAGGGTTCTCGGTGTGGCTGTATGTGTGAGCTATGTGTTGTCTGTGAAGGGAGAGACGTGAGGGAGTGTCTTTGTTTATGTTTAACGCATGTGTGAGTGGCTTGCAGTGTGTGTTTTATTCAGTTGAGAGGGAGAAGAGAGATAGGGTTGCCAGAGAGAAGGGTTGGCTGGTCTAAGGTTTAGTTTTGTTGTTGATTGTCGAAAAGGGGAGGAGAGAGAGGCTTAGGGTTTGGTTGCTTCACGGTTTGGAGAGAAAGAGAGTATTTAGGGTTTATTTTCTTGTGAATGCTGTGTGGTTGTGGGGAAAAAATGAAGAGCCCTAGGGTTTGGTTTTTTGTTATTTTTATAGTGGTGCATGCTAGGGTTAGGGTTTTGCATGGGTTTTCAAAAGGAAATAAATTAAGCAATAAAAGGGTGTATTTAATTAATTTATTTAGGGAAAGAATATTGTGTATTTTTGGTGGGGATTAGATTCAAAATATTTTTAATTTGGAAGGGATTTGGAGGGATTTTGGCATGTGTTTTGTATGTGTTTTAATTATTTTGGATTGAGCTTGGGCGTGTGGGCCTAGAAAGGTTGCATGGGTTTGTATGGTTACGTGGGATTTCGGAGGTTTTGGGCCGAGGCTAATATTTAAAACATAGATCAATTGAACGAACCCGAGGCTAAACAATTGAATTAAATTTGATGATGTATTAAAATTTTCTTGAATTTTCCCTTCCGACATCCGTTTCCCGCGACTTCCGTAACTTATCGGGTAGTGCCTCCATACGAGGCTCATCATTGGGCTTCATGAAAAAATACAGTGCCTACAGTCGCCCCCACTTTGATGGGCTTGTGCAGTGTGTAACAGTGACAATCCTATCAAAGTTATGCATGTATTTTTACTTACCTGGCTCGGCAGGTGTTGTCGAACTTACCTGTTGTTTTGAGACGCTTCAAACTGAGTTGATCTGATGGTGAGGTGCTTCGACCCCAGGCTTATTCCTGAACCATTACTTTGTGAGAGGTGGTCCATTCCCGGACCGTTACTGATGTGAGGTGGTTCATTCTTGAACCGTTACTGATGAGATGTGGTCCATTCCCGAACCGTTACTGAGTTGAGATGAGGGTCTTGTTCCCGAATTGAGATGAGGGTCTTGTTCCCGAATTGAGATGAGGGTCTTGTTCCCGAATTGAGTTGAAGGTCTTGTTGCTGAATTTTGTTGATGGTCTTGTTCCCGAATTGAGATGAGGGTCTTGTTCCCGAATTGAGATGAAGGTCTTGTTCCCGAATTGAGTTGAGGGTCTTATTCCCAAATTGAGATGAGGGTCTTGTTCCCGAATTGAGTTGAGGGTCTTGTTCCCGAATTGAGTTGAGGGTCTTGTTCCCGAATTGAGTTGAGGGTCTTGTTCCCGAATTGAGATGAGGGTATTGTTCGCGAACTAAGATGAGGGTCTTGTTCTTGAATTGAGATGAGGGTCTTATTCCCGAATCGAGATGGGGGTCTTATTCCCGAATCGAGATGAGGGTCTTGTTCCCGAATTGAGTTGAGGGTCTTGTTCCCGAATTGAGATGATGGTTTTGTTCCCGAATTGAGTTGATGGTCTTGTTCCCGAATTGAGTTGAGGGTGTTATTCCCGAATTGAGATGAGGGTCTTGTTCTGGAATTGAGTTGAGGGTCTTGTTCCTGAATTGAGTTGAGAGTCTTATTCCCGAATTAAGATGATGGTCTTGTTCCCGAATTGAGTTGAGGGTATTGTTCCCGAATTGAGTTGGTCGTCTTTTCCGTTTTTTTCCTTTTTCTTCAAAAACCTGCGAACACAAAACAAAAATTACGTGTATGTGACGTGTATGCATGTATGCATGGATGTATTTTCTATTCCGATGGGTTAGGCCTTCCTTGTGCTCTTTGGTGCCCATTGCCTACAAATGTCTTTGGTCGCCCCCCTGGACCTGCTTTCTGCCAATTCTCTTCTGGTGATTGCTCAGTTCTCTTTTTGTCCCATAGCTCAAGATCTCGTTGTGTCCCTTATTAGCGGGGTGGTAGACTGGTCGCCCCCAGACCTGGTTTAGCTTTCTTCTCTCTGCTGTTTGCACTAGGCCAATACGGACAACGTGATGTGTCACTCCGTATCAACATACTATATTACAAGTTACGAAATAGTCCCAATAGTTATATATATTATTGCCTTCAAAGAATGCTCAAGAATGGAACCAGAGAACCTTCAAAGCACTTAATGCAACTCAAATTCGAGTTTTTGAATAAATTATCTAAGCCATACTCAAAGTGTGTGTGTGTAAGGGTTCATTCACACCTTGATTCCCAGGTAAGCCAACTCAATGATTTCGTTTCAAAAATTGGGATCGATGGGTCAAACCAGCCTAGATGTCTCAATTATGCTCTACAATTGCTTTTCCGTGATCAATATGGTATGGTTTTCTTTCTCTTTTGTCTCTTTTTTTCTTCTCTTTTTTTTTCTTCCTTTTTTTCCAACACACCTACCCTTTAAGGTAGCATTTCTCCTCATGGTGGTCCTAATACTCGCCCATGGGTAGCTTCACGCTTATCGGTTATAGGTGGTTTATTTTTATTTTTGCTTTAGAGACTTTTCTTTTATTTTCAACCATACCACACATCATAATACAAGCAAACTAGGATAGACATCATTGCTGTCCCGGGCTCGCGGCCCGGTTGGGAGTACGGAGTAGCCCGCAGGGGACTAAACCGGAGAATAATATAGTCGCCACCCGGTGTGAACCGGGAAAATGAGATTTAAGGCCGCACTCACCCCTCGCAAGGGAAGACCTCAAAACGTTGGGTTCGGAATGGTCCCTTACTTATGTCACTTGTAATGAAATGATTTGTGCAATAATTTAACCAAGCCTAAGCAACATTTATTTCCAAGAGTATTATGCTTCTAAGTTCACATGCATGAAAGTATTCATCATAACGGCAAACATGCAATAGCACACGGCAATCTCATGAACATGTTTCGATCATATAATGCGGAAAACAAAGAACAACCTAAACATAATGTAAATTCCAAACGCAAAATAAAGGACTAATCATGCTTGAATACCATCTCATGAACATATCAAATAAATAAATGCAGGAATTCAAATAGTATGATTGATTACATGATACAAGAGAAATTACCTCAGAAATAATTATGCATGACATGTGATGAAAAGGACTCAGTTCAGTGTATGCGCGTTCGTGTAGCGTTCGAAAACGCGTTCAAACGGTAAACAAAAGGTTCTCGTTCGTGTGGCGTTTGATAACGCATTCGAACGGGATCAGACCTGATGAAACAAATACATGCGCGTTCGAGTAGCGTTCGTAAACGCGTTCGAACGGTAAACAGAAGGTTCACGTTCGTATAGCGTTTGATAACGCGTTCGAACGGGAGCAGACAGAAAACATGCGTTCGTGCGGCGTTTTGAAATGCGTTCGAACGGGGTTACAGCAGTGACCTCCAAAATGCAGTAAACAACATGACACATATATGAACGGATAATTAGATGACACATAATAAATAATAACGGGCTAAAAGGCGCGGCAAAGCATCGTGGTAAAGGATTTTAACCTCTCAAAATAGAGGACCTTTAATCGCACTTACTAAGCCCATACGCAAACAACACAATACATATATAAAAAGTAAATACAATGATATCGGACTTCGTGTATCTGATTGGACATATCTCACATCCAACCGAATATACATCAACCGGCGCGGCAAATCATCGTGGTAAAGGATTTTAACCCCTCAAAATAGGGGACCTTTAATCAAACTTACTAAGCCCATGCGCTCGATCACATCGTTACATAAACAAATAACATGCGGAAATCAAGTAGCGAATAATAAACAAATCAAAACAACATAAAACGAAATATGCGCCGTTCACTCAAGTGGTACGTGGAGTTGTATCCCGAGTACAGATGATACTACCGTCCATTCGGAATCAGCTATGAAATTTATGTCCAGGTTTCCATCCTATATACCACGAGAGGTGACATATTTTTCATTTTATTCATGGGCCACAACATACACCATTTCACGACTCTCATGCGATAAAAATGAATAAAACAATTAAAAAGATAGATGGAAATAATAAGAAAAGTACCCTCAGGTCTAACCTTTTATGTCGACTTTCGGACTCGCGTTTCACGGCCGTCGGAAGGGCTATCACTCCGCAACTCTTCCGGTTCACTGGATTAACGCTTTAGCTCGCTGTTTCGCTATTGGGGCTACTGTTTTGACTCCGTTTCGCTGCTATTTTCGCTGTATTTTCTGATCACTATTTTTGATAATTTGTTCACTGTTTGGGGACTGTTTTGGGGTATTTTAGGGTGCAGATCAGGGGCTGTTCCAGGGATTGGTTTACTCTCGGTTTACTCACTGTTTTGGGGTGATTTGTTCACTGGTTTTATGGGGTTAAGAGGTACGGTTTATGGTTGTTCTCATGACGTTATTAGAGGCAGTATGGGAGGCTATTTGCGGCAGTGGATTGGGCTGTTTGTAGAGGGGGTTATGCACGTGAGTCGGGGCTGGTTTTAGAGGTATCTGATGCGTCAAAGGGGCTACTGGTTAGGTGATTACTGGGCAGGGCAAAGTGGCTTGAAGAATTTGGCTTCTTGTCAAAGCGTGAGAGGGGCTGATCACCGAGAGTTGTGAGAAGTGATGGGCTGTGTGTTGTGCCGTGAAAGGGCAGCGTGAGGGTTTGGTCGGTTGTAGGGTTTTGTCGTGAATGTTGGAGAGGTGTATGTGTGTTGTTGTGAGGTAGTGACGTCTGTGGGCTGCTAGATGGCTTACGTGCGTGATGGTGGGCTCGTGGCAGATTTGTGAATGTTGGGTGCTGCGTGAGGGGAGTGAGGTGGGCAGATACTTGTACGTGTAATGGAGTGATCAAGGTTAGAGGTGTGAAGGCAAGCTTTTTGTGAGGTTGATGGCAGGTGGCGTGAAGGCTTCAACGTGAGGTTAAGAGGTGTGATTCATGTGCTGTTGCGTGAATGGGCAAAGAAATATGGCTGTTATGGAGTGGCTTACGTGAGGGATATGAAGGGGGCCGGTTGAGGAGTTGAGTGTGAGAGGGGTTTTGAACTCAGAGGCTGTTTTAGGGTTTCACTTTCTGCATGGAGAAGGGGCGTGATTAGGGTTTATTTTTTTGTGTGTTTTTCGTGAATTGCTGTGAGAGAGGAGTTGAGAGAGGCGAGAGGCTAGAGAGAGAAGGAAGGTTATTGCTATTTTTTTATTTTTTGGTCACTGCCGTGTGTCTGTGAGGATTAGGGTTGCAATTTGTTGTTGTTTATATAGTTGCAAGCTAGGGTTAGGGGTTTGAATGGATTAAAAAGGAAAAAAAAATCAATTAATTGGGGACATGATTTGTTTGTTCAGGAAGGTTATATATTTGATTGACTTTAATTAGGCATTTAATTTTTTAATTAGGTGGGTAAATATTTTAAATTGGTGAGTGATTAATTAAATTAGGAAGTGATTTATTTAATTTTGGTATTAGGTTCAAATTAAATTAAATTTCAATTTAATTTGTTTTTTTTTAATTTAAATTTGATCTTAGTTTAATTTAGTTTAGATTTATTTTAATTTAATTTAATTAGCTTTAATTCAATTTAATTTAATTTGGGACATGCATTTTAAATGTTTTAATTATTTTTTAGATTGAGCTTGGTGTAGTTTTGGGCCAAGGCTAAGGGTGTATTTTACTAACGGAGGTCCAACAAGCGAGCCTGAAGCTAAACAAGCGACTAAAATATAACAAAAAAGACTTTTTCCCTTACGACGTCTGTTTCCCGAGGCTCCCGCGACTTAAAAGGTAGTGCCTCCAAATGAGACTCATCATCGGGTCTTACATGCAAAAATGCAGTGCCTACAGTCGCCCCCACTTTGATGGGACTTGTGTAATATGTAACAGTGACAATCCTATCAAAGTTATGCAATGAATTTTTGCTTACCTGGCTCGCCAGCTGCCACCTGACTTGCTTGCTGCTCCGCTGAGCTGATGATGCAGTGGACCTCGATCCTGGGACGCATCCCAATAACTGCAACTGATGTGTGGGCCTCGACCCTGGGACGCATCCCCAAACTGGAACTACAGTGGACCTCGATCCTGGGACGCATCCCAATAACTGCAACCGACAACGGGGGCCTCGACCCTGGGACGCATCCCAATACCGCTGACAAAATGGGCCTCGACCTTGGGACGCATCCCAAAAACTAAAGGTGCAGGGGGCCAATGGCCCTGGGACGCATCTCGATAACTGCAACCGATAACGGGGGCTCACGGTCCTGGGATACAACCCGATAGCATTGCCAAAATGGGCCTCGACCCTGAGACGCATCCCAAAAATCAAATGTGCAGGGGGCCAACGACCCTAGGACGCATCCCGATAACTGCAACCGAAAACGGAGGCTCACGGCCCTGGGACGCATCCCGATAACACTGCCAAAATGGGCCTCGACCCTGGGACGCATCCCAAAAACTGCTGATGAAGTGGGCCTCAACCCCGGGACGCATCCCCAAAATGCTGATAAAATATGGGCCTCAACCCTGGGACGCATCCCCAAAACTGCTGATATGATGAAGTGGGCCTCAACCTTGGGACGCATCCCCAAAATGCTGATAAAATATGGGCTTCAACCCTGGGACGCATCCCCAAAACTGCTGATACTGATGGAGTGGGTACAACCCTGGGACACATCCCCAAAACTGCTGATACTGATGAAGTGGGTTACAACCCTGGGACGCATCCCCAAAACTACCGATATAATGTGGGCCTCGAACCTGGGACGCATCCCCAAAATTGTTGATGCTGAAGAAGTGGGTACAACCCTGGGACGCATCCCCAAAACTGATGATACTGATGAAGTGGGTTACAACCCTGAAACGCATCTCCAAACTGCTACTGATGCTGATGTGGGTCTCGACCCTAGGACTCATCCCTAAAACTGATACTGATACTGTTGCGGGCCTCGACCCTGGGACTCATCCCTAAATTGATGCCGATGCTGATGTGGGTCTCGACCCTGGGACTCATCCTCAAAACTGATACTGATGCTGTTGCGGGCCTCAACCCTGGGACTCATCCCCAAAACTGATACTGATAATGACGTAGGCCTCGGCCCTAGGACTCATCCCCGAAACTAATGTTGATGTGGGCCTCGACCCTGGGACTCATCTCCAAAAACTGATACTGATGTAGATGTGGGCCTCACCCCAAATCGGTACTGATATGGGCCTCGCCCGCAGACTAATACAGATGTGGGCCTCGCCCGCAGACTGATACTGATTTGGGCCTCGCCCGCATACTGATACTGATGTGGGTCTCGCTCCCAAACTGATACTGATGTGATGCGGGCCTCGCCCCCCGAGTGCCATACCAAGCAGGATTGATTCTGATAAGGATGTGGGCCCCGCCCCCAGAGTGCCATACCCGGCAAGACTGATTCTGATAAAGATTTGGGCCTCACCCTCAGAGTGCCATACTCGGTAAGACTGGTACTGATAAAGACGTGGGCCTCAACCCTAGAGTGCCATACCTGGTAAGACTGGTTCTGATAACGATATGGGCTTCGCCCCCGAACTGTTACTGATATGGGCCTCGCCCCCAAAATTGATACTGATATGGGCCTAGCCCCATACTGATACTGATATGGGCCTCGCCCCCATGCTGATACTGATGTGGGCCTCGCCCCAAACTGATACTGATATGGGCCTCGCCCCCAGAGTGCCATACTCGGCAAGACTGATGCTGATGTTAATGTGTTATTTCAACATATTAAATTGCCTCTCATGAGATAATCCTGATAGCTTGACATATTCTCGTCCTCAACGAATGATTTCGCATCGAAACCTAAGAACCTTCAAAGTACTTGATACACTCAACTCTGATCCTCTGAATAGGTGATCTGAACTAGACTCCTAGTGTGTGTGTGCCAGGGCTCTTTCGCAGTTTATTCCTTAAGTGAACTAACTCGATGATTTCCTTTCGGAGAATCGGATCGGCGGGTCTAACCAAACTGGATGTCTTGATCACACTCTGTGATTACTTCGTCATACTCAACATGATATGGTCTTCTTCTCTTTTTTTGTCTCTTTCTTTTCATTCTTTTCATTCTCTTTTTTTCTTTTTTCTTTTTCTTTGACACACCTACCCTTTAAGGTAGCATTTCTCCTCATGGTGGTCCTAATACTCGCCCATGGGTAGCTTCACGCTTATCGGTTATAGGCGGTCTATTTTTTATATTTTTTTCATCGCAGAGACTCTTTTTTTATTTCCAACCATATCATATATCGTAGCATAAGTAAACCAGGGTGGACATCCAGGAAAACGGTCATTCAACGATCCATCATCCCTTCGACTAGTCATCTTTCCAACCACTCAGGTTTCCACTGTTGAGATCCCGTAATCAAGTGCTCATGAGTCCAGCTGAAATCAATCCATTCAGAGTACCGGACGAGAGCACGTCTCGCACTTATCGTTTCTAAGGTTTCTCCCTACAGCAAACAATGTCATCACCGGACATATGTCTAACTATCAAAGATTTATCTCTCTCATTTTTTTTTCACTCATTCCACATAATTCTTCCGTCATCTTCTGATAATGTGGGCTTCGCCCCCTTGAGATCCATTCCCAAAACTCAAACTCATATGGGCCTCAGCCCTGGGACTCCTCCCCAAAACTAGCACCAATGTGGGCCTCAACCCTCGGATTACTACCCGCATCTGACACCAATATGGGCCTCAGCCCTAGGATTATTACCCGAATCTGATACTGTGCTTTCGCTGTTTCTGAATGGCTTGTCTTTGCCGCTTTCCCTTTTCTTCTTCAAAACCTTTGAACACAGAACAAAACAAACACAAAAGGAACGCAAAATGGGTTACGTGTATGCATGCATGCATGTGTTTCCTATCCCGTCGGGTTAGGTCTTCTGCCAATACTCTTAGTGGCTGCTCGGACTTTTGACAAGTCTGCCCTCTACCCTAACGGGTATCTATGATGGCTTTTTAGAACACAAGGGGTTAGCATGATGCGTGTATGCATGAGTGCATGTCATGTATGCGATGTATGGAATAAATAAGCTTATAAAAGAAATTTCACTAATTGGCCCATTATCATTTTAAAGTGTTCAATCATATTATTGCGCGGTGCAAACTTGTCCCAGTTGAAATGGCCCAACAGGTTTACACTTCGCGATAACATAACCAAATAACTTCAAATGATAAAAGGCCTATACATAAAATGGCCCATCAACATTTTAGAAGCCTTTGGCCCAACTGTCAAAGGACACGAACTCGTCCCAGTTTAAATGGCCCAACAAGTTCACATCTCTTGACAAAAGGTCCAACTGGATCCAAATAACGATGGTCCAAAACACAAACATAACAAGATAATTCAAGCATAAAGCAATAAGTTCTACAGAGTGGCCCACCAACATTTCAGAAGCTTTGGGCCTAATTGTCATAGGATACGAACTCGCCCCAGTTTAAATGGCCCAACAAGTCCGCATTTCTGACAAAAAGTCCAACCGCATCCAAATGAGGATGGTCCACAAGCACAAGGAAATATTTACTATAGGCCATACAACCCCGGTCTACGCGTGGGTTCGTGGGAGTATAGACAAAGACTCTCGCTGGCGAAGGATTGCCCACAACTAGGTCTCCTCACTCAAGGGTTCGAGCGACCAAGTGAGCGCACCTTTTTTATACCCTAAAGTACGTGCCAACAAGTCATAGCGTGTGACTAACTGTCAAATGGATTTCTTGTTGCAGATTCCCCAGAGGGAGGGTGGAGCGAACTCTCTTAAATACCCAAGCCTCTTAGACTCTTATCGCTTGGTGACAGGAATAAGCAACAAGTCCTCCAGATTAGTCTTTCACAACAGGCCAATGGTCATGATTATCTAGGTGCCTTCACAGCTTTTCCTTATAGAAAGGTAGTGAATGAAGGAAGACATCAAACCATTACCTAGCCTTAAAATGTCTTTGATCAAACCCCCATTTTGCCCACTGTAGACATGGTTAATTAAAGCACAAATCCAAACATTACAAGACAATACTTCGGGGCCGATTCTCTATCCCCAGTGGAGTCGCCAGACTGTGGGACACAGGAACTGGGCGACGCATGCTGTCCCGGGCTCGCGGCCCGGTTGGGAGTACGGAGTAGCCCGCGGGGGACTAAACCGGAGAATAATGGAGTCGCCACCCGGTGTGAACCGGGAAAATGAGATTTAAGGCCGTACTCACCCCTCGCAAGGGAAGACCTCAAACCGTTGGGTTCGGAATGGTCCATTACTTATGTCACTTGTAATGAAATGATTTGTGCAATAATTTAACCAAGCCTAAGCAACATTTATTTCCAAGAGTATTATGCTTCAAAGTTCACATGCATGAAAGTAATCATCATAACGGCAAACATGCAATAGCACACGGTAATCTCATGAACATGTTTCGATCATATAATGCGGAAAACAAAGAACAACCTAAACATAATGAAAATTCCAAACGCAAAATAAAGGACTAATCATGCTTGAAAATGAACAACTAAATGGGCTAAATCATGCTTAAGAACCAAGTAGCATACTAACGGCCTAATCATGCTTGAATACCATCTCATGAACACATAAAATAAATAAATGCAGGAAATCAAATAGTATGATTGATTACATGATACAAGAGAAATTACCTAAGAAATAATTATGCATGACATGTGATGAAAAAGACTCAGTTCAGTGTATGCGCGTTTGGGTAGCGTTCGAAAATGCGTTAGAACGGTAAACAGAAGGTTCTCGTTCGTGTGGCGTTTGATAACGCGTTCGAACGAGATCAGACCTGATGAAACAAATACAAGCGCGTTCGAGTATCGTTCGTAAACGCGTTCGAACGGTAAATAGAAGGTTCGCGTTCGTATAGCGTTTGATAACGCGTTCGAACGGGAGCAGACAGAAAACATGCGTTTGTGCGGCATTCTGAAACACGTTCGAATGGGGTTACAGCCGTGACCTCTAAAATGCAGTAAACAACATGACACATATATGAACGGATAAATAGATGACACCTAATAAATAATAACGAGCTAAAAGGCACGGCAAAGCATCGTGGTAAAGGATTTTAACCTCTCAAAATAGAGGACCTCTAATCGCACTTACTAAGCCCATGCGCAAACAACACAATACATATATAAAAAGTAAATACAATGATATCGGACTTCGTGTATCCGATTGGACTTATCTCACATCCAACCGAATATACATCGACCGGCGCGGCAAAACATCGTGGTAAAGGATTTTAACCCCTCAAAATATGGGACCTTTAATCCAACTTACTAAGCCCATGCGCTCGATCACATCATTACATAAACAAATAACATGCGGAAATCAAGTAGCGAATAATAAACAAATCAAAACAACATAAAACGAAATATGCACCGTTTACTCAAGTGGTACGTGGAGTTGTATCCCGAGTACAGATCATACTACCGTTCATTCGGAATCGGCTATGAAACTTATGTCCGGGTTTCCATCCTATATACCACGAGAGACGACACATTTTTCATTTTATTCAAGGGCCACAACATACACCATTTCACAATACATGCATTTTCCATTTATTCAAGGGCCACAATCATGCACCAATAAATGACTCTCATGCGATAAAAATGAATAAAACAATTAAAAAGATAGATGGAAATAATAGGAAAAGTACCCTCAGGTATAACCTTTTATGTCGACTTTCGGAATCGCGTTTCACGGCCGTCGGAAGGGCTATCACTCCGCAACTCTTCCGGTTCACTGGATTAACGCTTTAGCTCGCTGTTTCACTGTTCGTGCTACTGTTTTGACTCCGTTTCGCTGCTGTTTTCACTATATTTTCTGGTCACTGTTTTTGGTAATTTGTTCACTGTTTGGGGACTGTTTTGGGGTATTTTATGGTGCAGATTAGGGGCTGTTCCAGGGACTGGTTTACTCTCGGTTTACTCACTGTTTTGGGGTGATTTGTTCACTAGTTTTATGGGGTTAAGAGGTACAGTTTATGGCTGTTCTTAGGACGTGATTAGAGGCAGTATGGGAGGCTATTTGCGGCAGTGGATTGGGCTGTTTGTAGAGGCGGTTATGCGCGTGAGTCGGGGCTGGTTTTAGAGGTACCTGATGCGTCAAAGGGGCTGCTGGTTAGGTGATTACTGGGCAGGGCCACGTGGCTTGAAGAATTTGCCTTCTTGTCAAAGCGTGAGAGGGGCTGATCACCGAGAGTTGTGAGAAGTGATGGGCTGTGTGTTGTGCCGTGAAAGGGCAGCGTGAGGGTTTGGTCGGTTGTAGGGTTTTGTCATGAATGTTGGAGAGGTGTATGTGTGTTGTTGTGAGGTAGTGACGTCCGTGGGCTGCTAGATGGCTTACGTGCGTGATGGTGGGCTCGTGGCAGATTTGTGAATGTTGGGTGCTGCGTGAGGGGAGTGAGGTGGGCAGATACTTGTACGTGTAATGGAGTGATCAAGGTTAGAGGCGTGAAGGCAAGCTTTTTGTGAGGTTGATGGCAGGTGGCGTGAAGGCTTCAACGTGAGGATTAGGGGTGTGATTCATGTGCCTTTGCGTGAAGGGGCAAAGATATATGGCTGTTGTGGAGTGGCTTACGTGAGGGATATGAAGGGGGCCGGTTGAGGAGTTGAGCGTGAGAGGGGTTTTGAACTCAGAGGCTGTTTTAGGGTTTCACTTGCTGCATGGAGAAGGGGCGTGATTATGGTTTATTTTTTTGTGTGTTTTTCGTGAATTGCCGTGAGAGAGGAGTTGAGAGAGGCGAGAGGCTAGAGGCTAGAGAGAGAAGGAAGGTTATTGCTATTGTTTTATTTTTTGGTCACTGCCGTGTGTCTGTGAGGATTAGGGTTGCAATTTGTTGTTGTTTATATAGTTGCAAGCTAGGGTTCAAATTAAATTTAATTTCAATTTAATTTGTTTTGTTTTAATTTAAATTTGATCTTAGTTTAATTTAGTTTAGATTTATTTTGATTTAATTTAATTAGCTTTAATTTAATTTAATTTAATTTAATTTGGGACATGCATTTTAAATGTTTTAATTATTTTTTGGATTGGGCTTGGTGTAGTTTTGGGCTAAGGCTAAGGGTGTATTTTAATAACGGAGGTCCAAAAAGCGAGCCTGAACCTAAACAAGCGACTAAAATCTAACAAAAAAGACTTTTTCCCTTCCGACGTCCGTTTCCCGTGACTTAAAAGGTAGTGCCTCCAAATGAGACTCATCATCGGGTCTTACATGCAAAAATGCAGTGCCTACAGACATCTAAGCAAACGGTCATTCATCGACCTGTAATTTCTTCAACTGGTCACTTTACCGACCACTCAGGTTTTCACTTCTATAAACCTATGATTAAGTGCTCATGAGTCTAACCTAGATTAATTACTCAAATAATCAAATAAAAGTGTATCAAAAACTTATCGTTTCTAAGGTTTCACCCCAAAGCAATCAATTTCATCATCGGACTTATGCCTAACTATTAAGGACCAAAAATAAACAATTTTTTTCTCTTTTTTTTTTTCATTTTCTTTTTTTTTTCCTTATTTTTTTGGCTGAAGGCCCCCCAATTGCCTTTTTATTCTTGCCGTAAATTTTTCTGTTTCTCGGCTTCCTTTTCCCCGATATCCATGTTTGCTAAACTCTTATTGACAAATCTTTCTTCTCTCTAACCCAACGAATATCTATGATGGCTTTTAAGGGAAAGAGTTAACATGATGCGTGTATGCATGCGATGCGTGAGATGCATGTGGTTATCAAAACAAATATATCCTTCCGACCTTATTCCTCCCACACTCGTGGTAAGTCCATTTCTGTCCTAGGTATGGCTTATTCTATGCACCGATGTAAGGTACACAAAATCGCATTTTCCTGTGCTACGGGGTGAACCTTAGTCACTTCAGTCACTTTCCATCGGTAAAAGACAAAGACCGCCCCTTTACCACATGGACTAAGCCTATTATGGGGATCGTGCCATTGTCTAGAAATGACGAATTGGGCCTTCGGTAATCACGGTTATAGGGATGAACTTGGAAGCATCCAAAAGTATGTAAATATACCGTAACAAGGCGTATCCTTTCTGGATGAAAGCCAGTGCGAATATCGGACTCATGCTTCTAGCATATTTGGATGATGATTGGATTTTCTAAGCCCATCAAGGTTTTCATACAAGTTGGCCCATTATCATTTCAAAGCATTCAATCATATTATTGCGAGGTGCAAACTTGTCCCAGTTGAAAAAGGCCCAACAGGTTTACACTTTTGCAATAATGTGGCTAAATAACTTCAAATGATAGGGGGTCCAAACACAAAGTGGCCTATCGTCATTTTGAAAGCTTTTGGCCCAATCATGATAAGACATAAACTCGTCCCAGTTAAATGGCCCAACAAGTTCGTATCTTATGACGAGAAGTCCAACTGGATCCAAATGATGATGGTCCCAAACATAAGCATAAAAGGGTGGCATCTATAGGTCATACAACTATGGTTCACATGCGGGTTTATAGGTGTATAGATAAAGGCTCCCGCCGGTGAAAGGTTGCCCACAACTATGTCTCCCAACTCAAGGGTTCGAGCGAACAAGTGAGCGCATATTTTTTATACCCTAAGGTACGTGCCAATGAGTGATGATGCCATATAATGATCTGCCGCCTCGAGCGAAAGCGACTTCATGATACATGATGCCATCAAGGTAAAAAAAGGTATGCAAAATATTTGAGACAAGGTTAACTAATGTAAAAATCACAAACATTACAAGACATTATTTCGGGGCCGATTCTCTATCCCCAGTGGAGTCGCTAGACTGTGGGAACAGGCACAGAGGTACTGTGACACTGTCCGGGCTCGTGGCCCAGTTGGGAGTATGGAGTAGCCCGCGGGGGACTAAACCGGAGAATAAATGAGTCGCCACCCAGTGTGAACTAGGAATTGATTTAAGGCCGTACTTACCCATCGCAAGGGAAGACCTCAAACCGTTGGGTTCGGAATGGTCCCTTACTTATGCCAATTGTAATGAAAGGATTTATGCAATAGTATAACCAAGTCTTATGCAACACATACAAGATAATTTAACCAACACACAAGTTTGCACACCCATAAACGTAAATAAATAAAAAAGAAGACAAATGCATAATTCCATAGACATATTAAACAAAGAAGTACAAAAATGTAAATAAATAATAATAATCGAAATGCTAATAATAATGGCAGATAATCCAGTGCATAATATAAAATAAATTATCAAAGAAGCAAACATGCATAAAATATGTTGAGAGGAGGTATGTTCACTGTATGTGCGTTCGTGTAGCGTTCGAAAACGAGTTCGACCGGTAAACAGAATGCAGGCGTTCGTATAGGGTTCGGAAATGTGTTCGAATGAAAATGAGGCAGAATGTATGCGTTTATGTAGCATTTGAGAACGTGTTCGAAAAAAATTACTAAAGTGGTATCTAAAATGACATAAATGTGTGCGCGAACATTTTCAAGCGGTACGTGGAGTTGTATCCCAAGTACAGACCGCACTACCATCCATTCGGATTCGGCTTTAGAATTTATGTCTGGGTTTCCATCCGATATACCGCGAGAGGAAACACTCAAGCATTAACACAACATGAAATGACGACGAATAACAAGATCAACAGAAGAATGGTGTGACCAAGAGCTTTTGCCAACGTCCATATGGGATCTTGTATACTCGGCGTGGCAAAACATTGTGGTAAAGGTAGCCTTTAGGCATTTCCCTCAAATGGAGGACCTTTAATCCAACGCAATTAGCCCATGCGCACCAAATGACGACGCAAAAGTAAACAGACGGAATAACATACATAAAGTAAATGAAAGAATAATAAAAGAGATGCGACCAAGACAGACATCTATATGGCACTTCGTATGCCCGATTAAACGTACTTCTCATTCAATTAAGTATATTTTGTCCGACACGACAAAACATCATGGTAAAGGTAGCCTTTAGGTATTTCCCTCAAATGGAGGACCTTTAATCCAACGCGATCAGCCCATGCGCACTAAATAGCAATGTATAAATAAATAAAGTGATAACATGCAGAAAGTAAATAACGGAATAATAAAAGAGATGCGACCAAGCCAACATCTATATGGGACCTCGTATGCCTGATTGAACGTATTTCACATTCAATCACATATACTTCATCCGACGCTGCAAAACATCGTGATAATGGTAGCCTATAGGCATTTCCCTTAAATGGAGGACCTTTAATCCAACGTGATTAGCCCATGTGCACTAGATTAGCAATGCATAAATAAATAAAGTAATAACATGCGGAAAGTAAATAACGGAATAATAAGAGAGATGCGACCAAGGTCAACATCTATATGAAACCTCTTATGCCCGATTGAACGTATTTCACATTCAATCAAGTATACTTCGTTCGGCGCGGCAAAACATCGTGGTAAAGGTAGCCTTTAGGCATTTCCCTCAAATGGAGGACCTTTAATCCAACGTGATTAGCCCATGCTGACTAGATTAACAATGTGTAAATAAATAAAGCAATACGTAGAAAATAAATAGCGGAACAATAAACACAAACAACGAATGAAAATAAAATAAAATAACAAAATGAAACACGCGCTTGAAAGTTTCTCAAGCGGTACGTGGAGTTGTATCCCAAGTACAGACAACACTACCGTCCATTCGGAATCGGCTACGAAATTTACGTCTGGGTTTCCATCTGATATACCACAAGAGATAGCTCGCAATCATCAACCCAATATAAATGAAAATAGACGTGGTACATAATGATGCATGCGAATGAACCAACAATAACTAACTGAAAAGATAAATAAATAGCAAAGGGAGCCCTCAGGTCTTACCTTTTAAGTTTCTTCTCGGAAGTGCGTTATGTCATCGTCGGAAGGGTTAATGTTCCGTCACTTTTCCGGTTAACTGGTTCAACATTTTATCCATTGTTTTTTTATTTTTGCTGCTATTTCAGTCGCTATTTTTGCTTATGTTTTCTCTATTTTTCTTTATCGTTTTTTGCGATTTCCTTCTTTGTTTTAGGGGGTATGGTTTAAAGGTTTTAGGACTGGGTTTGTTTGATTGCGTGGTGAAATGGGCTGGTTGAAGGTGTTGGCCATGGCCTTAATGGAGATTGGTTGATTTTTTATTTGGTCAGCAGTTAGATCGCTTAATTGTTATTGCTGTGTGAGGTGGTTGTGTGAGTCAGCGTTCGTTGGCAGTGTGAGGTGTGTGTCGGTGTGCTCAAATGTGAGTGTTTTTGGTGGCTGCCGAGTGTGTTAGGTTAAAATGAGTGGGGTATGTGTTTTATGTTAGTGGACAATTTGTTTAGGTTTTTTTTTTGTTACGACTAGGGCTGGTTTTGGTTTGTTGGAGGGTTGGTGTGGGTTTCAGTCGGTTAGTGGGCAGCTATTGTTGGATTAGTGAAGGGCTGTGTTGTCGTTTGTGGTGTCCGATGAGGGCTGGACGTGAAGGGTATTTAGGGTTCTCGGTGTGGCCGTATGTGTGAGCTGTGTGTTGTCTGTGAAGGGAGAGACGTGAGGGACTAGCTTTGTATGTGTTTAACGCGTGTGTGAGTGGCTTGCAATGTGTGTTTTAGTCGGTTGAGAGGGAGAGGGGATAGAGGGTTGCCAGAGAGAATGGTTGGCTGGTCTAGGGTTTAGTTTTTTGTTGATTGCTGAAAAGGGGAGGAGAGAGAGGCTTAGGGTTTGGTTGCTCCACGGTTTGAGAGAGAGAGAGTATTTAGGGTTTATTTTCTTGTGAATACCGTGTGGTTGTGGGGAAAAAAGGAAGAGCCATAGGGTTTGGTTTTGTGTTATTTTTATAGTGGTGCATGCTAGGGTTAGGGTTGTGCATGGGTTTTCAAAAGGAAATAAAGAGGTGTATTTAATTAATTTATTTAGGGAAAGAATATTGTGTATTTTTTGTGGGGATTAGATTCAAAATATTTTTAATTTGGAAGTGGATTTGAAGGGATTTTGGCATGTGTTTTGTATGTGTTTTAATTAGGGATGGCAAAATCCGGAACCGGACCCGGGTCCGGATCCGGAAGAGGTTTCACCACCCCGGGTCCGGTTATGGACCCGGGTAAATATTCCCGGGTCCGGATCCAGGTCTACCTGGTACGGATCTTGGTAGACCCGGTCCGGACCCGATTACCCGGATTTTTTTTTTTAATTTTAATTGTATTTTTTTTATATTTATATTTGTTTTTTGTCAATTTTATTAGTTTTATTTCAATTCTTTTAATTTTTTAATAAATTCTATTTTTTTTATATATACATATGCATAATATTTTATATTTTTTATTAAAATTTAATTTATTTTTTTAATTTTTTAATTTTTTAATTTTTTTTCTGGACCCGGGCTGGGTCCGGGTCTTGTTGCCATCCCTAGTTTTAATTATTTTGGATTAGGCTTGGGCTTGTGGGCCTAGAAAGGTTGCATGGGTTTGAATGGTTACGTGGGCTTTCGTGGGTTTTGGGCCGAGGCTAAGGCTTTTGTGGGTTGCAGGGGTTTTGGGCCGAGGCTAATATTTAAAACAGAGATCAATTGAGCGAACCCGAGGCTAAACATTTGAATTAAATTTGATGATGTATTAAAATTTTCTTGAATTTTCGCTTCCGATGTCCGTTTCTCGCGACTTCCGTAACTTATCGGGTAGTGCCTCCATACGAAGCTCATTATTGGGCTTCATGCAAAAATACAGTGCCTACAAGTAGACATGCAACTGGCGGACGAAGTTCAAGCCCTCTTGCTACTTAGTTCTCTTCCTGATAGCTGGGAGACACTGGTGGTTACTCTCCGCAACTCAGCTCCGGGAGGCAAACTTATCATGCTTATGGTAAAAGTGTTGGGGTTTTAAGGGAGAATATCGGTAACGCAACGGAATAGTGGAAAATCAAAATTTTCCGATTTCAAAATTTTTTATTGGATCAATTAAATAAACTTAATTATTTAATTATCCAATTATTAAATTCTGAAAAATTACACAAGAGATCAAATTTCTTGGTAATTACCGAATTTCCCCAAAACTTTATAAATTGATTATTTTAGCCCAAAAATTATCAAATATAATTTTGGATGATTCTAAATCATTTCTAAAATGTTTTTCAACACATTTAATGCATCAAAATCAGATTTCACACAAATACCCAATTTTTAGTCTAATGCCGTGAGCCACCCAAAATTTTCAATTAATTGCAATTTGGTCCCTTTAGTCCAAAACATGCCAAGATCAAATCCAATCAACCTAAAATTTTACATGCATTTTATTCATACCATAATACATCACATATATGAAAAGCCCCAAATTTGGAGTGGGTTATGAACCCTAATTGTTTTAATTTCATCAAATTGTCCAATTTCACCTTTTAAAAAATTCAACACTTTAATCCATTCAATACTTCACCAATCTAGCCTCACCACTTTGAAACAACTCTAGAACAATTCTAGGTCACCAAGGAGTGGCTTACCAACTCTAGAATGACAACTTGATTTTCCAAAAATTAAAAGTAAATCTTTGAAACCATTTCAAGCTTACTTACATGCGTTAATCTTTCATCAAAGTTCACAACCAAAAAAAAAACACAAACTATAAGAAGAGAGATAACACCAAAGTAACACAAATGATGCTAAGCATGTTAGAAACATTTTTCATGTTGAAAACTTTAAAGAAAAACTTACAAAACTCAAAGATTTCCAAGCTTTTTCCTTTAGCCTTCAAGCTTTTCTCTCAACTTCTTTTATGTTTATTTGGTATCTAATGAACTTGTATAACCCTAAAAGATGAAACAAAACAATATATACTTGCCCAAAATTGGCCTTGGCCGAAATTTTGATGTATATATAATATCTAGATATTTTTTATTTTGTTTCAATAAAGCTTTAATCAACTTGTATAAGCAATCATCAAACCATTTAATGATTTTCTTTAAAGTCAAATAAAGCAACAAAAAAAATATAACACTTATATTTAATTAGGGTGTTGGCCGATTTTTTTCAAAAATAAAGGAAAAGATATATTTTCAATTTTAATATTTAAAACAAAATATGTAAGTCATCATCACATTTTTGATAACCTTTTTCCATTAATGAAAAAGTCACCAATTTACACTAATAATCATTTCCTAACTTTATCATTTAGTGAGATATTTATATTTTAATTATATTAATCATTTAACAATTAAATAATTAAATAATTAATTAAATACAAATATCTCAAATATATGTATTATATTTACTTTAAATATCTCAAATACATATATTAATGATATATGTCAAATACCTTTATTTGACAATTTAATAATGTGTATTAATAATATCATATATTAAATATAAATACACATTAATTAGGAAATGACGGTTCGGCCCGTTTGCATGCATCTTTCGTTTAACGTTTAAACGATTTATAAATAATCATCATTATTCATAAAAGTTGCCCTAATGCTTTACGAGTATATTTCATTAGAGAGATTCTCTAGATTCAGGTATATCCGCCACAAAATCCAATTTCGTGTCCATAATTTACGCACCCGTAAATTATGACGACCATAGATAAACTAGCTGAATCATACAGGTCGAGGTCATTGCATACGTATAATCCCTCCGTCACAGGTATCCGGATAATCCCAGAGATATAGATGTAAACGTCAAATGTCTATAGGTATTATCCCGTCGACGTATCTATTAGCAATCTCTAAATAACATTCGGAACTTACTTCCAAAGTATAATGTGGCAACAGATTTAACAGACTGCTAATCATTTATGGACTACCTATGCTCTGTACACGGAACTGACGGATCATATCTTGATACACACAGGATATCCTGAGGATTGGTCCACACCCAACGAACAGGCGGAGGTCTGATCTAATTAGATCGGTGATGTGACTGCCATCTAAGTGTGGAGGATGTCTCATACATCCACAGTGGTATCTCAAGTCGAAAGACCACTATGCTACTCAAACCGAGAAGATTCTTATTGACATTGGTGTACCATCCATTAAGAATCTTCGGTGAGTTGTTCAATGTTTATCCACTATAAACACCTACACATCTATACGAATCTCCCAAGACTCATTATTCATTAGGATAAACCATCAGACCAAGTCTCGATATACGACATGTACTGGTCTCAACAGATTTGACTAACCGACCCGTTTTAGTAAATCTTGACCATGAACAATATTTGATAATATACATTTAGCAGTGACACTTCCCAATGTCAATTACAAACTACCTTTGTAACTGTATACTGTATTATATATTATCGGGCCTTTGTCTAATATATACATATCACAAAACCACATTTAGTTTAAATCTAATCGTTATCAGATCGAATATGTATATAAAAATAAGAGGTACAACCATAAATTAGTAATATTATGGAAAAAGGAATTGATCGTATTCATGAATCATACATAAATACGATGCGGATTGGCGCTATGAGCACCAACCCCAACAATTTCTCCCACTTGCTCTAGTGCCAATCCACGATATCATATACATATCTCAATGTGTATCGTATACACATGGCCCTGAAAAGCTCACCCAACACTCAAGAGGTATGCAACAAGAAGCAGGTCCGCTATGACATATTGAGTTTGTCAAACAAACTCCATCGTTCCCATAGCCATCATCATTCATATTTTGTAGAATCTAAATTATACATTAATATGACTCTGATGCTACATCAGTATTGTGCTACAGCTACTGAGTTGTCCAAGTATTTAGGGATCAAATCCAAAATACTATGCAGACAACCGTAAGCACAACACCAATATAAAACTTCTAATTTATAAGGTCATTATGCAACTTCATAAGTCAATACTTCATAAGTTACATCTAATTCCACTAAATAGTAGAATCCTTCGTGACACTCCCACTGCAGCTTTTGTGACACTTTATGACGTAGACTGTCTAACGTCATAATTAGTCTCAAAACTAATATGACCCTAATGGTTGCAGACTGTATTCTCCATAAATTAGAAACTCGTTCTTAATATCTCAAAGATCATAAAGAACGTGTTCAAGATCCATCATATGGTCTATAAGATATCAAAATAACTCGTAACAATTACGATTAAATCGATATCTTTAATCGCACATAAGAAAGTATTCATTATGTCATCATCAAATGATACATAAGATTGATTAGACATTATAATCAATATTTCTTTCGAAAAAGAAATCATCTTTTACGAAAGATGAATAATATATACAAAACACACATTAACTGTCAAAAAGTTATACTAACTGTCATACAGATAGCCTTGTTGTGTCTTTTATTATATCATATCTAATGCACGACTAATATGAGTATCTCACAAGTCTCTTAGTTTTATATCTTATATAAAACTTTATATCAAATATAACAGAGACTATTTCCACTGCTTTCACGGAGTAAAGAAGACTTAGGTAAACCTTTTACCTTACAAACATCTCATTATTACTATAATAATGATAATGTTGCTAGGAAAAACACTAGAAAGTAATTTTTACGCTCCCACTAACCCTTCAATCACATATGTAGACAATCTGACTGATATCAAAAATAGAGAACACGAATTTCTGGAAGACTTATCCGAGTCTACAATAGGCTCTATAAGCTAGCACACTAAACTGCGATCTCAGCAGAACACAAACTCTAGGGCCATTCCAGAATGAACTCTTCAAACAAAGAAATCACAACTGATCACTTATCTGAATAAGTCATTCAAAAAACGCCATTTTGCATTCTTTAGCTAAAATGTACAGTTTAATATCAACATTAACAAATATATCTTTAATTGTTCAATTAGAGTGACTAGAGACAAGTTTTCTTCAGAATCTACAATAGATTGAAGAGTATAATTTTTTCCACTGTCATACTATGAAGGTCAAACCTTTAATAAGCTCACACTGCTTTCGCTGCGCAAACAATTAGCACATATCATGAACTAATTCATAATGAAAGCTTAATCAAGTTCAAAACTTGATCACAGTAAGCTATGAACAATCTTAGATCTATGGTTCAATGGTGAACTTCTAGAATCGATATCAAATATCGCTTCCATTATAAGTTATAAGATAATTTTCTTCGGTAAGAAAACAACAGAATCATTAAGTATCAAATACTCGTAAATGATTCTGATATCCTATTAAACTCATATAGAAGATGTATAAGGGTTGTTTCATCTTATTAATTACGTAGTTCTATTATAGTTTATCATTCTCACATTCGACTTCAATAAGTTAAGTCTTTTCTACAATGATTAACATCAGATGTTACACACCAAGTAATAAAATAATTTTATTACTTAGGATCGTAGAAAAGATATTCTATCAAATAGAATACAATATTCTATTAAACAGAATAAACGATAAACTTTTACTTATACCCCCGAGGCGTAAGTAATTTCCATTATATAACTATTATATAAAAGAAAGATTCAAATCTCAAACTTTTCAAGATTCGAATTTCTACCTATACACATCATATATGTAACTGTAGAAATTAATGGAACTTAAATTAAAAGATGAACTAGTGTTACTGGAGCATATCCCCAAGAGTATTGAAACTAATTCGGTAACATTCAATATCAACTGAATCAAATCATATAAGATTCGACTGCTCCTACTACTCAGTTCCATCAAGATGGAATCGTGGAAGAATAATATTGAATAAGAATCATATTCATTGAATAACATTAGAACTAATTGCTTTAAATTCATATGTTTGATCGTATCAAATATCTTTAAACAATTCAAAGACTTGTTATGAATTTTAAGGATCAAGTTTTCAAAATTTCAGATTGAATATATTTGAGCAAGTCAAAAATGTTCAATCTACGATTCATCAGAACAGATTGAAAGTACTTGATCATTTCAAGACGTTCAATATGTGTTCTTTCAGAAACACGTAACTAAATTACGACAATTCATCAACTAAGTTACGAAATAAAGAAAACTACCTTAAGCAATTATTATTTATTAAACTACATACATCCAATGTATCAGTTAAATAAATCTGGTGGTCCAATGACAATCATTGGTTAAACGAGATCTTAATCACCTTCCTGAATACAATATTCATTAAATAGATAAGGATGTGTGGTGTGATCTCGTATCAGACCATCCTTTACCATACAGAATAAGCATCTAATGCTTAAGTGATTAAACTCATAAAGCACCGTTCTAAATTATTTATTTTACCGAATAATTTTTCTTAATGTTTATCTTTACTTCAATGACAATACTAGTTATATTTAAAATATATATATAATAATTGTTTATAAAGAACAAGTAACTATCCAATAGTAGCAAGTTCCGATATCAAATATCAGAACAATCGTTAACTGATATTTTAAATAACTAAACAGGAGAACTGGTATCCAATACCTATAGTTGTCGTATTGTGAAAATCGATATTTTCTATACACAACTACACACATCTCCTTTCTTAAGCTTTACTGTTTGCGTTCAATTATCCACAACAATTGCAAATGATTGATTACCAAACGGTGTCAGACACGTGACTTCTAGAAGTCGCTAAAGTTAAGAAACATCATTAAAGATAAACAAACACCTAATGTGGCTTTTTTAATGCCAGTCAAGAATCTCGAGACATGAACTTATTCGTGTCAATTCTTACTGCACAAGAAACTATTCTCTCTATAATAATATATCCTAAAAGGGATATCTATCTAGATTATATATCATGACTTAGAAACTAAGTCATTAAGCATCTTGATTTTTCAAGAAAATCGGAACAGCAGTTCCCGATGGTTTAGACCAATCTAATAATATCCTAGTCTAGTAGTATCTAGAACCTATTCTAGAATAACTGCAACCAAGAGTCAAGTCAGATTAAATGAAGGTTTTAAATTTAATCAAATACATGCATGCTTCCATAAAGCGTCATACACTTTAAATTTAATCAAATTAAATGAAAGCATGCATGTATCAAGTAAAGAAAAGAACAAACACTAGATTTTAAAGGGCTAATCATATCGGGGTGTCCAGAATCAGACTTGCTCGGATACCATTTTGTTGGGGTTTTAAGGGGGAATATCGGTAACGCAGCGGAATAGTGGAAATCAAAATTTTCCGATTTCAAAATTTTTCCTTGGATAAATTAAATAAACTTATTTATTTAATTATCCAATTATCAAATTCTGAAAAATTACACAAGAGATCAAATTTCTTGGTAATTACCAAATTGCTCCAAAACTTTGTAAATTGATTATTTTAGCCCAAAAATTATCAAATATAATTTTGAATGATTCTAAATCATTTCTAAAATATTTTTCAACACATCTAATGCATCAAAATTAGATTTCACACAAATCCCCAATTTTTAGTCTAATGTCGTGAGCCACCCAAAATTTTCAATTAATTACAATTTGGTCCCTTTAGTTCAAAACATGCCAAGATCAAATCCAATCAACCTAAAATTTTACATGAATCATATTCATACCATAATACATAACATATATGAAAATCCCCAAATTTGGAGTGGGTTATGAACCCTAATTTTTTAATTTCATCAAATTGTCCAATTTCACCAAATTTACAAAATCCAACACTTTAATCCATTCAATACTTCACCAATATAGCCTCACCACTTTGAAACAACTCTAGAACAATTCTAGGTCACCAAGGAGTGGCTTACCAACTCTAGAATGACAACTTGATTTTCCAAAAATCAAAAGTAAAGCTTTGAAACCATTTCAAGCTTACTTACATGCATCAATCTTTCATCAAAGTTCACAACCAAAATAAACACAAACTATAAGAAGAGAGATAACACCAAAGCAACAAAAATGATGCTAATCATATTAGAAACATTTTTCATGTTGAAAACTTTAAAGAAAAACGTACAAAACTCAAATATTTGCAAGCCTTTTCCTTTAGCCTTCAAGCTTTTCTCTCAACTTCTTTTATGTTTATTTGGTATCTAATAAACTTTTCTAACCCTAAACGATGAAACAAAACAATATATACTTGCCCAAAATTGGTCTGGCCGAAATTGTGATGTATATATAATATCTAGATATTTTTTATTTTGTTTCAATAAAGCTTTAATCAACTTGTATAAGCAATCATCAAACCATTTAATGATTTTCTTTAAAGTCAAATAAAGCAACAAAAAAAATATAACAATTATATTTAATTAGAGTGTTGGCCGAATTTTTGCAAAAATAAAGGAAAATAGATATTTATATTTTAATTATATTAATCATTTAACAATTAAATACAAATATCTCAAATATATGTATTATATTTACTTTAAATATCTCAAATACATATATTAATGATATATGTCAAATACCTTTATTTGACAATTTATTAATGTGTATTTAATAATATCATATATTAAATACAAATACACATTAATTAGGAAATGACGGTTCGGCCTGTTTGCATGTATCTTTCATTTAACATTTAAATGATTTATAAATAATCACAATTATTCATAAAAGTTGCCATAGTGCTCTACGAGTATATTTCATTAGAGAGACTCTATAGATTCAGGTATATCCGTCACAAAATCCAATTTCGTGTCTATAATTTACCCACCCGTAAATTATGACGACCACAGATAAACTAGCTGAATCATACAGGTCGAGGTCATTGCATACGTATAATCCCTCCGTCACAGGTATCCGGATAATCCCATAGATATAGATGTAAACGTCAAATCTCTATAGGTATTATCCCGTCGACGTATCTATTAGAAATCTCTAAATAACATTTGGAACTTACTTCCGAAGTATAATGTGGCAACAGATTTAACAGACTGCTAATCATATATGGACTACCTATGCTCTGTACACAGAACTGACGGATCATATCTTGATACACACAGGATATCCTGAGGATCGGTCCACACCCAATGAACATGTGGAGGTCTGATATAAATAGATCGGTGACGTGACAGCCATCTAAGTGTGGAGGATGTCTCATACATCCACAGTGGTATCTCAAGTCGAAGGACCACTATGCTACTCAACCCGAGAAGATTCTTATTGACATTGGTGTAACATCCATTAAGAATCTTCGGTGAGTCGTTCAGTGTTTATCCACTATAAACACCTACACATCTATACGAGTCTCCCAAGACTCATTGTTCATTGGGATAAACCATCGGACCAAGTTTCGATATACGACATGTACTGGTCTCAACAGATTTAACTAACCGACCCGTGTTAGTAAATCTTGACCAGGAACAATATTTGATAATATACATTTAGCAGTGACACTTCCTAATATCAATTACAAACTACCTTTGTAACTATGTAATGCATTATTTATTATCATGCCTTTGTCTAATATATACATATCCCTAAACCACATTTAGTTTCAATCTAATCGTAATCAGATCGAATACATATATAAAAATAAGAGGTGCAACCATAAATTAGTAATATTATGGAAAAAGAAATTGATCGTATTCATGAATCAGACATAAATACGATGCGGATTAGTGCTCTGAGCACCAACCGCAACAAAAAGACGCCCTTTCAAATGAAGATGCCAGAAGAAAAGACGTGGTCTCAGATCAAACAGAAGCCATAGTCTCGGAGCATCGAGGAAGAAAACTGGAGATAAATCAAGGCAAAGGGAAAGGCAGAGGCAAATCCAAGGATGGGAGAAAGACATACATGTGCTTCTACTGTGGCAGAGAAGGCCACTTAAAGAAGAATTGACGAAAATTGCAACGAGAGCAGGGACAATGCAATAACCAGCCGAAGAAGAATGAAGCGGAGACACTAATAGTTATAGGAGATGTAGCTATATGCTCCGGCCAGAAAGAAGCATGCATTCACACCGCAACTCAGGATGTCAAGTGGGTGGTGGATACTGCAGCATCCTACCACGTCACTCCTCACAAGGATTTCTTCACAACATACAAAGCAAGAGACTTTGGAGCAGTGAAGATGGGGAATACCAGTTCTTCTCAGATCGAGGGAATTTGTTAAATACAGTTGCGGACAAATGCAGGGTATACAATAACCATGAAGGAGGTAAGACATGTTCCAGAACTTACTCTCGGTTGTAGCCCTTGAAAAACAGGGTTATGCTAGCCACTTAAGGAATGGCACTTGGAGAATGATCAAAGGTGCCATGGTCATCGCACGATGACATATTTATGGAACTCCATGTTAGTGTCCTACACATGCCCAAGGTCTCTAAATAAGATTTGTGTGTGAATAATTCAAGTAGAGTTGCGGAAATACTCACATTGAACGGATGAGAAAATTCAAAAATGTTACTTGTTGTAGAAGCTCCAAGCTTTGTATTTGAGTTGCAAACTCTCGGCGTGAGTTTCCCTATCACCTTCAATTGACTTCTAAAGTGATAGTTTGCTTGAATTTTTGCAACAAAATTCCAATGGAGAAGAGAAGGTTCACGGTAATTGGAGGAAAGAGAGAAGATGAATAGTTGAGTTTCTAAAACTTGTGTGTTGTGTTGATAAATGAAGCATTTAAGTATTGCCAACCACTCCCATCACTTGATGTAAGTGAAGTGGGTCCCACCCCTTTAAATTTCAAATTTAGTTGGCTTACACAACACACTTTGGGCCCGGGTTCGTTTAATCCGATTAAACGAATTTTCTGTCGCGACGTAATTAAATCCAATTTAATTAAATAATAATACCTAGAAAAATTGTTACGAAAGCCGCTTACGAATTAATTACAAATCAATTCATTCGCCCGAATTAAAATCCAATTTTAATTCCGCATTGAAATCCAATTTCAATTAATATATCCAATATATTATTTAATCGATTAATTCTAAATTAATAGCGTTCTCTCTTCTTGACGAATTTAATCCCAGATAAATTCTTGCCGCAATTAATCCCAGATTAATTTTCTCTCTCATAATTAATCCCAGATTAATTCTGTTTGAGTCAAATATCATTGGTGAATATTTGGGAAGCGACCCAAGAGATCCTTGGAAATGTTGGGAGTAAATAAGATCATCGGACTATCCGAACACGTGCGTATCCTATACCACGTTCTCACTGATTTACAAGACATGGTTGGCTTCTAGTAAATCATCGTGCCTACCCAATTCTCCAGAAATATTCAACGAAGAATATATAATATGTATCAGGCGTAGTATACAATGTACTGCGTAATACGATCCAGTATCGGATGTCATATGCTAGACATAGGGCTGGATTTGTGTCTGCCCTGTACGAAGCATATATCGGATCCCGCGTAACTAGTCTCTGTAATCGGATAATCATGACCTAGTCATATTATCCCAATAGCTGCAGCATTTAAGAGTACTAGTACCGTATCCTGCATGATCATCATCTCCATATGACTGAAGTGATACTCTCATCTTGACATCACACCCAATACACTACGATTCTCAATAAACCCAGCAGAGGCATATACAAAACTTGTTAAAGCTCCGGATGACCAAAACCAAAGTATATTGATTTTCGCAAGTATTAGCGATGTAAGTCTCAAGTTAAAGATCACATACACCTACCCTGATTCAGATTCCCATAGACACATTGTCATACTACCAATGGGATTCTGAGGGGTCTATCCAGAGCGAAGCTGTTCTCGGTCCAATGGCTAATAGAACCTCCTATCACACTTGCATAAGTATCCAATACTTAAATATATGAGAATTATGTCGTTAAGCTTCCATAACGCGCACAAGTGTAATATTAGTCTATTCCGCATTATCGATGTCCAGTCTCGATAATACTATGACTAGGGATATTTAATGATTAAACCGTTCTTGGATTAATATTGTCTCATATCTTATTAATCTGATTTAACCATATGGACTTTTATCATTTATATATCCAAGTAATCCAATTACAAAATGATAAAATAGCAATTTCCTTTGTCACATAGTTAATTTGTATAAAAACACCATTTCTTTTATAAATAGTGATGCTCACACTTGGCTCATAGCCAATCACTCAAGTATCTAACACCTGACCTATGTACATGTCGCTCAAATGTTTGCTGACAAATAGCTTTCATCAGCGGATCTGCAATGTTGTCATCTGATGCGATCTTCTCGATCTTCATATCGCCACGATGTATGATCTCACGAATCAGATGAAACCATCGAAGTACATGCTTGGATCATTGATGAGACCGCTATTCCTTAGCCTGTACTATAGCCCCATTATTGTCACAATACAAAGGTACGGGCTGAGCTGCTAACAGAACTAATCCTAATCCAATTAGGAATTTACGGATCCAAACTGCTTCTTTTGCTGCCTCAGCTGCAACAATATATTCCGCTTCTATTGTTGAATCGGCAACAGTCTCTTGCTTGGAAAATTTCCAGCTCACTGCTCCGTTGTTCAAACAAAATATATACCCCGATTGTGATTTACAGTCGTCTTTATCGGTTTGGAAACTTGCATCGGTGAACCCAATCACCTCAAGTTCTCTATCTCCATAGACTAAGACGGCATCCTTAGTTCGTCTAAGATACTCAAGGATGTTCTTTACAGTGATCCAGTGACCATCACCTGGATCGGCCTGATAGCGACTGCACATGCTCAAAGCATACGAGACATCAGGTCGTGTACATGTCATGGCACAAATGATCGATCCGACTGCAGAAGTGAACTGGATCCGATTCATTGAATCTCTCTCATCTTGAGTTTTAGGACACATGTCCTTAGATAGAGAGATGCCATGTGACACCGGAAGCAGCCCCTATTGGACTGATCCATGTTGAATCTCTTCAACACTTTGTCAATGTACGAGCTCTGGGAGAGTCCAAGCAGCTTTCTAAATCTATCATGGTAGATCCTTATTCCCATAATAAAGGCTGCTTCTCCCAGGTCTTTCATGGAGAATTTTAATGAAAGCCAAGCTTTCACCGATTGTAGCATGGGAATGTCATTGCCTAAAAGCAATACATCATCAACATATAAGACAATGAATGTCAGTGCGTTCCCACTTACCTTCTTATATACACAAGAATCATCTTCGTTTTGAATGAAACCATATTTTTTTATGATTTCATCAAAACGTTGGTTCCAAGAATGCAATGCTTGCTTCAATCCATAAATGGATCGATTTAACTTGCAAACCTTGTTTGCATGTTTTGGAACGACAAAACTGTAAAGTTGTTGCATATAAACATCCTTCAAAAGGTTTCCGTTAAGGAAAGCGGTTTTGATGTTCATCTGCCATATTTCAAAATTGAAATATGCAGCAATAGCAAGCATTATCCGAATGGATTTAATCATGGCAACAGGTGAAAAAGTTTCGTCGTAATTGACACCATGTCGTTGACAATACCATTTCGCTACAAGCCTAGCTTTGTACGTTTGTATGTTGCCTTACATGTATGTCTTCCTTTTGAAGACCCATTTACAACCAATAGGTTTAACGCTTTCTGGTGCATCAACCAGTGTCCAAACATGGTTGGTATACATGGAATCCATTTCAGACTTCATGGCTTCTTGCCATAAAGCGAAGTCGATATCTTGTATCGCTTCTTCATACGTAGCCAGCTCATTATCCTCAATAAGATTAATATCTACATGAGGTGAGATTAGAAACCCATACCTCTCAGGTTGTTTTCTGACTCTCTCCGACCTACGCGGTTCTTATGTATTAGAAGATTATGGAGTAGTCTCATCCCTGATGGACTGTTGGTGTTCCGTAAGGGGGTCAGTGCCAGGAACAATATCACTCCGATTTTCATCGAGTTCTACTTTCCTCCCACTTATCACTGCATCAATGAATTCCTTTTCGAGGAAAACTGCATGAAGAGCAACAAATATTTTGTTCTCTTGTGGGTTGTAGAAGTAATATCCTTTGGTTTCCCTAGGATACCCTACAAATAGGCACTTATCCGATTTGGGTTATAGTTTTGTGCCATCCAAATGTTTAACATATGCCCAGTATCCCCAAATCTTCAGGGATAAGAAACCCGATTTCTTTCCTGTCCATATTTCATATGTAGTCTGTCCAACAGACTTTGACGGAACCTTATTCAAAATAAGTATTGCACTGTTTAATGCATATTCCCATAAGGAAATTGGTAGCTCAGTGCGACTCATCATTGACCTTACCATGTCCAACAAAGTTCGATTTCTCCGTTCGGACACACCGTTCAATTGGGGTGTTCCGGGAGGAGTCCACTCTGAAATAATACCATATTCTTTCAAGTAATCGAGAAACTTATTGCTCAAGTACTCTTCACCACGGTCCGACCGTAATATTTTAATACTTTTACCGATCTGTTTTTCTACTTCGTGTCGAAACTCTTTGAATTTCTCAAAAGTTTCCGACTTGTGTCTCATGAGATACATATAACCATAACGTGATGCATCATCCGTAAAGGCTACGATGTATTCATAACCACCTCTAGCCTGGCTAGATATTGGCCCACATATGTCACTATGAACGAGGGCTAACAGTTCGGTGGCACGTACACCCATACCACTAAAAGGTGTTTTAGGCATTTTGCCTAATAAACATGATTCGCAGACATCATATGAATCATGATCAAATCCGTCCAAGTATCCATTCTTCGAAAGAGTCGATATACGAGTCTTGTTAATATGTCTCAGACGACAATACCATATATAAGTTTCATATGATTTACTCAATTTGAGCCTTTTGTTTGTCAGGTTATACGTTTGAGATTCGTTTATATTCAAAATATAAAGACCATTATTAACATCTGCTGTAAATATCAAAATGTCATCTTTATATACAAAACACCCAGTGTTTAGGAATACAAAGGTATACCCACATCGGGTTAAACAAGATACATAGATTATATTTCTAGTCAAACTAGGTACAAAGTAACAGTCACCTAATGTAATTACATTCCCCGAGGGCAAATTCAAAACAATGACTCTCGTACCGTTTCCGACTCATAGGTCGATCTCCCCTGAAGCCAGTCTCCTACTAATCTGCATATCCTGCACATCAGTACATATATGAGTACCACATCCACCATCAAAAATCCAATTTTTAAAACCAGTAGTGGACATGTTTATTTCAATTACAAACATACCTTAAGCCGGAGCCTTGCCCGTCTTCACATCCTTCATGTGCGCCTTGTACTCACGGCAGTCACGTTTCTAGTGACCCCGTTTGCCACTGTGTAGGCATACATCTTGGGATATATCTTTTGTCTTCCTAGAAGACTGTGACGATTTAGCCTTGCCCCTTTTCTTTTTCTTCTTCACACCCCCAAAAGCATTCGGCCAAGCCTTGGCCTTCTAGGATGTCGAAGTAAGATGCGCCTCGCGCTTATTGCCCTTTTGAAGCTCTGGCTCTGCCTCTTTCAGCATCGCCATTAACTCTCCAAGAGTCTTTTTTTGGTTCATCATATTATAGTTCATGATGAACCCGCCCCAGCAATCAGGCAGAGACTGTAAGATCAAATCTATAGAAGTCTCAGCCTCGAAGGTTATGCCCAGCTGACCTAGCTGTTCGATGTCAGCAATCATCTACGACACATAGTGCTCGATAGATGTACCCTCTGACATACATGAGCGAAAGAGCTTCTTTTCTAATTCGTACTTCTGAGATCTAAGGTTAGATCTATGAAGGTCCTTCAATTTCAACATCATGTTATAAGAATCCAATCATTTGTTTTGACGACGAAATTGAGGTGTCATTGCAGCAAGCATGATGGACTGAGCAGTAAAATTATCATTTGATGAGTCTTCCAAAGCTCATGATCTATTACCCGCTCATGTCCGGGCTTAGGCCCGAAAGGTCTCTCTATAACATAGAGTAACTTCTCAGATCCCAAGACTATCTTGAGATTCATTTGCCAATCTGGAAAATTGGAGTCGTTAAAGACATTGTCACCTATGATGATGTCCCTAACGCTAATCTTTCCAGACATCTCGATTGCAATAGTCCAACTATCCAATCAACGATATCGGGTACACTCAAAATGTAATGGTTACTATAGTCCAACTATATAACCAACTACAAGTGGAGTAGTGTCTTGTACAGTCTAACTGTTCAAAGAAAGCAATAAAACAATATTATTCCAACTAATATATGTATAACGTGATATAAAATAAAAGAGCGCGTATAAACGAGTATTATAAAAATTGCAAATTTAATACTGGCCTCCCACTATTTTTCGGCGAGCCTCTAACCCTCTGTTGAGTACTCGGGAAACCTAGTTTCCTAGTGGGCTAGGATTCCGTTAAATAACACACAACCCTGACGTTGGCCAACAAGCTGTATGAAACTTAACTAGGTAGATCTCTAAGATCAATTGGATCCCATCCAATCCCTAAATCCGATAGGTGGACCTCCAAGTCCAAAATATATATCCAATATATTTCCTAACATTTTCCTCTGAATCAACTAAGCCTTGGCTTTGGCTCAACAAGCTTAATAATTCCAGTTAAGCACGACCCATTGACAGTGGGAAAGCTTCGTAATCCATGTCGATGTACAGAAGTGTCCTTGACTTTGGCCAACAAGTCACAACTGCCCAAAACATGCGATATATAACAAAGCTTTTGTGGTTCAAACACATCTACGATGGACAATGATCTTGACTTTGGCCAACAAATCAAAGTCAATCTTGGATCTTGAGAAAGAACCACTCAATGGAAGGAAAACACTTAATATTAAAGTGAGGGTTTTTTCCGTAAATTGGCAACCAATTTTTTATCTTTAATTAGGTCTCATCATACACCCTTAAACATGCATTCTAAAAGCATAATAAGGTGAGATAAAATTTAATAATGAAATACAGATGGATATATAATACAATTTGCTCCTAGAACAAATCTCTCTATTTCCTCTCTCCCGCTAACACTTTACATTCTTCTGCCCAATTACATATACATAAAGAAACCTCATTTGCATTTAGGGGAATTGGTGAGAAGAGAAATACAAAGAGAATATGAGGTGAAAGGCTGGACACGGAGGTCCAATTTCAAATAAGTACCATACTTACAACAATTTCCAAAATTTCCCCCACTCAACTAATATTCATCTAATATACATTATTCATACAAATACATCCAATTATTCACACAAAACATACAGTCAATCAATCTAATCCAATTAATTAATCTTTGATTAATGACCATCCAATGTTCATACAACGATTTGATTTGCGCGAGTCCAACTCGTTTAAGAATAAATACTCAAAGTACGTATTCTTGAATTATATCGAACTACAATTTTAAATCCAATTTAAATTGTATCCAAAACTAATTCATGTTTAATTCCAAATTAAACAATTACACTTTTAATAATGCCTTTTTAGACTTGGATTCCAAATCCAATCCAATTGAGTCTCAAAGGCCCAATTAGCATCCAATGCTAATTCAAATAAAGTCTAATGGGCTTTCAATTAATACATTAGGCATGGGTTTTGGCCATTATGGATCCAACCCAAAATACCAAGGCCCAATTAGTAATCACCCTATGCCAAACACCAATTTAGGCCCATTAGGCCCAATTAAATTATTAAAGGCCCAAAAGTCATATTTGGACTTTATGGAAATGGTTTTAGGCCAAATTGGATCCAACCCAATTGTCCAAAACCATACTTGGCCCAACCAAGCCCATTGGCCCAAATACAACAAATTAAATTAATATATTATTCCAAATTACATATTAATCTAATTAAAGTATAATTAACACAATTAATCAATTAATCTAATGTTTCCAAAACACTAATTAGTCTAATTAATCATGTTTCACTTTCAAATTCATGTCCAATAAAAAATTGAAGCAAAATCAATTCATCCAACATGCTCCATTCACGGCAATAAGCAAGAAATCAACATTCAATTTTTATTTCAGTCCAATTAAATCAACAATCAATATTAAATTTCATGCAATTAACATATCCAATTGTTAAATTCAAAAATTACCATGAGTAATCTAAGGGTTCATGCATTCGGCCAAGGCTTAGGATTTTGGGAAATTTTTGATCCAATCAATTTCACAAATCCAATGATGCAAAAATATAATTTATCATCATCTAAGCAAAACCAAACAATCAATTTAGACATGTACAAGCTCCAAGCAAAATTCCCAAAATAAAAGTCCATAAACCCTAAAATTCAAATCAAGTTTAGATTGGCTCTTGATACCATTGTTAGTGTCATACACATGCCCAAGGTCTATAACCAAGATTTGTGTGTGACTAATTCAAGTAGAGTTGCGAAAATACTCACATTGAACAGATGAGAAATTTCAAAAACTTTCTTTAATGTAGAAGCTCCAAGCGTTGTATTTGAGTTCCAAACTCTCGGGTGAGTTTCCCTATCACCTTCAATTGACTTCCAAAGTCCTAGCTTGCTTGAATTTTTGCAACAAAATTCCAATGGAGAAGAGAAGGTTCACGACAATTGGAGGAAAGAGAGAAGATTAATACTCCAGAAATATTCAACATGGTTGGCTTCTAGTAAAGCATCGTGCCAACCCAATTCTTCAGAAATATTCAACGAAGAATATATAATCTGTATCAGACGTAGTATACAATGTATTGCGTAATACGATCCAGTATCAGATGTCACATGCTAGGCATAGGGCTGGAATTGTGTCTGCCCCGTACGAAGCATATATTGGCTCCCGCGTAACTAGTCTCTATAATCGGATAATCATGACCTAGTCATATTATCCCGATAGCTGCAGTATTTAAGAGTACTAGTACCATATCATGCGTGATCATCATCTCCATATGACTGAAGTGATACTCACATCTTGACATCACACCCAATACACTACGATTCTCAATAAACCCAGCAGAGGCGTACACATAACCTGTTAAAGCTCCGGACAACCAAAACCAAAGTATACTGATGATGCAAGTCTCAGGTTAAAGATCACATACACCTACCCTGATTCGGATTCCCATAGACACATAGTCATACTACCAATGGGATTCCGATGGGTCTTTCCAGAGCGAAGCTGTTCTCGGTCCAACAGCTAACAGAACCTTCTATCACACTTGCATAAGTATCCAATACTTAAATATATGAGAACTATGTTGTTAAGCTTCCATAACGCGCATACGTGTAATACTAGTCTATTCCACATTATCGATGTCCAGTCTCGATAATACTACGACTAGGGATATTTAATGATTAAACTATTCATGGATTAATATTGTCTCATATCTTATTAATCCAATTTAACCATATGGACTTTTATCATTTATATATCCAAGTAATCCAATTACAAAATGATAAAATAGTAATTTCCTTTGTCACATAGTTAATTTGTACAAAAACACAATGTCTTTTACAAATAGTGATGCTATGGGTCATAATTGTCCAACACTCTATACAGGACTCATGTGAAGATATGTGCAGAAAGCCTCAATGTAGCTTAACCAGAGGCTTCTCAGAATCTGTGGCACCAGAGACTCGATCACATGAGTGAAAATGGGTTGTCTACCTTGACAAAGAAGGATCTAATCTCTGTCTCCAAAAACGCTGCTCTGGATTCTTGCAATCACTGCCTTTTCGGTAAACAACACAAAGTCTCTTTAAATTTCACGTCTACAAGAAAATTAGAGTTACTCAGTTTGGTGTACTCTGATGTTTGTAGTCCCTTGGAGGTAAATTCACTAGGCGGTAATAAATATTTTCTGACTTTTATTGACGATGCTTCTCGGAAAGTATGTGTGTATTTTTTGAAATCAAATGATCAGGTCCTGGACTACTTCAAACTGTTCCATGCCATGGTCGAGCATGAAACATGGAAGAAACTGAAGTGTCTTCGCACAGACAGTGGAGGTGAATACACTTCCAATGAGTTCAATGCCTACTGCGGAAGCCATGACATACGACATGAAAGGACTGTTCCACGCACCCCACATTACAATGGTGTCGCTGAAAGGATAAACCGCACCATTATGGAGAAAATCAGAAGCATGATCAGCATGGCTAAGCTGCCAAAGCCAATCTGGGGAGAAGCTGTCTTTGCCGCCTGCTACCTGATCAATAGATCACCGTCTGTACCATTGAACTTTGAGATTCTGGAGAAAGTGTGGTCTGGTAAGAATCCTTCATATTCTCACCTCAGAATATTCGGATGTTTAGCCTTTGCATACGTATCCAAGAAGCTCAGTGACCGGCGTAAACACACACGTATAACGCAAGCGCACGTATCGTTCAAGTAGTATAAAAATATCGATCCCACGAGGACTTAATTCCTACTGTTGTTAATAATTATTGAATCTATTTATTTACAAATATCTAATTGAAGGTGAAGAGAATGATTGCTTGATTGATTTGGTTGATTGTAATTTTGCAAATTAAATAAATAAATAAAAAGACAAAAGAAAATACTAAGGAAAATAACAAAAGACACAAAGATCTAGGGTTGTGAATCATTCTAATATCTTTTAAAAGATGAAGTGATTATTTTATGTTTGTGTAATAAATCAATTTACTAACCTGGAACACAAAATTATGCAAAAGCCTCTGTCGATGGTCAGACGCAAATACCCAGTTTAACCCAATTGAACCATATATCTATGTCAACCAAATTATCTGGATTCATTAAGTTTAAGTTCCAATTATGGCTACCCCCGCCCGACATGTATATGTCTATCCTGCAAGGAAATCTATTAAAGGGTTATCTATCCTCAAGGAAGATCGTGGGCTATTAAGTCTAAGGCTGAAACCTAAAATCCCTATGTCTAGTTCATTTTAGATTTACCACATCAATCTTATTGGTGATCAGAAAACAAGAAGCATTAAGCTTAAGACTTAATAAGTAAACCTTTAAATTACCCAAACTATAAAATAACCCCTTATAAAACGGTGATATTAGAATTCATCACAACCCCAGATAACTAACACAGAACTAGGGCTAGTAAAGACTTTAAAGTAAAAGACATAAAGTAAAATTGCTGAAAAGTAAATGACGGAAAGTAAATGCTGAAATTAAATACTGAAAATTAAATGCTGAAAAGTAAATGCTAAAAAGTAAATGCTGAAAGTAAATTACTGAAAGTAAATTGCTGAAAAGTAAATGCTGAAAGTAAATTGCTGAAAATTAAATAAAGTAAAAGTACAATAAAATGAAATGCTGAGGTAAAAGGATCCACTTTTATTACTTCTATTTTAGATATCTCCCTTAATATAATATATTAACTTTGCATGATAATTACCAACCAGCCATATAGGCGGTATCCAGATTAAGTCAAATTAATAATTAGTTACCAACCGACCAATCAGGCGGTATCTAGTTTAGTCAGGTTAAAACCAATTTAAATAATTACCAACTGACCAATATGGCGATATCCTCGTTAAGTCAGGTTTTAACTAGTTTATATATTATAATTAAGGGAGATTAATCTAAATATTAGTAATAAAAGTTTTACCTTTTACCCCAGCAAAGGGGAGTTACCTCCTCATTACTGAAAGTAAAAACTGAAAATTAAAGAAAGAAAAGTAATGTGCGTAAAAGTAAATTGCGGAAAGTAAAAACTGAAAAGTAAAGAAAAGAAAGTACGAAAGCGGAAATTAATTACTGAAAGCTGTAAATAAACAAACAAGATACAATCTTCTTAGTATTCTTAAGGAATTCCTTAGAAGAAAGTATGAATTTTACAAATGAAATGACTTGGTATTTATAGGCAAGATTTTGCCTCCATCAAATCATGCACCAAATCAATTATTAATTGCTCCCCTAATTGCTCCACCAAATCCATTATTAATTGCTCCACTAATTGCTTATCATGTTTGGTGGTGATTTGATAATTTTTATTATTTATTTATTAATTTTTTTTTTGCTTTGAAAATGATTGAAAGTGACTTTAATAATTACACACAACACACTTTTGGATGGTTCATCAATTTCGGGCATGAAATATTCAGAATTCGAAATTATGTTGTCTTTCAAAGTTGTAGATCTTTGAGTCTTCTTTAATCTGAAACTTGAATCAGCTCAATCCAATATCGGAGTAAAAGGTTATGCCTAAAATACGACAGATGCGCAAAATTGGAATTTCCAAAACTGCACTTCGTTGAAACGCCCTTTCAAGTTTCCAATCTCCAAAATTAATATGTCAAGTCCAATTTTTGCCCTTATTTGACCCACATTTCGTCCTAAATGATTTCATTGTGTCCCAATATTATTTTATCTGTAAAATAAACTAAAACACATCAAAACGTTCATCAAACCCGAGAAACTAAACAAAATATTAAGGAAAAGAGGCGGTAAATATTGATATATTTTCCGTTCATCACTCAGGCAGTAGCTCGATGCAAGGACTACTCCATAAATCTTTATAGGCTATGGAGTTAAGGAATTTGGATACAGGCTATGAGACCCGTGTTGGACAGTTATGACCCATAGATTCACTATTTGTACAGATCATGGTGTTGTTGTACAAATTAACTATGTGACAAATGAAATTTCCCTTTTATCATTTGTAATTAGATTACCAAGATGTATAAATGATAGAAGGTCCATATGATTAGTTCCGGATTGATAAGATATGAGACAGTATCAATCCATGAAGGTTTAATCATTAAATATCCCTAGTCGTAGTATTATCGAGACTGGACATCGATAATGCGGAATAGACTAGTATTGCACTTGTGCATGTTATGGGAGCATAACCGCATAGTTCTCATATATTTGGGTAAGGGATACTCATGCAAGTGTAATAGGAGGTTGTGTTTACCGATAGTATGGTAAACAGCTTCGCTCTGGATAGACCCCTCAGAATTCCATTGGTAGTATGACTATGTGTCTATGGAAGTTCGAATCAAGGTAGGTGTATTTGGTCTTAACCTGAGACTTGCACCTCTAATACTTACAACAATCAATATGCTTTGGTTTTGGTCGTCCAGAGCTTTAACAGGTTCTGTGTACGCCTCTTCTGGGTATATTGAGAATCGTAGTGTATTGGGTGTGATGTCGAGATGGAAGTATCACTCCAGTCATAGTGGAGATGATGATCATGTAGGATACGGAACTCGTTCTCTTATATGCTGCAGCTATCGAGATATTATAACTAGGTCATGTTTATTCGATTATAGAGACTAGTTACCAGAGATCCGATATGTGGTTCGTACGGGGCAGACACATTTTCAGCCCCAGGCCTTGCACGTGACATCCGATGCTGGATCAAAATATGCAATACTACATATACTACGCCTGATATAGATCACATATTCCAGTAAGAATATTTCTGGAGAATTGGCTAGGCACGGTGCTTTGCTAGAAGCCAAACATGTCTTGTAAATCGGTAAAAATGCAGTACTAGGTACGTACGTGTTCGGATAGTCTGACGATCGGATTTACTGCCAACATATCCGGGGATCTCATGGGTCCCTACCTGAAGATTCACCGATGTCGTATGACTCGCACTTTATTAATATGAGATTAATTAGAAGAGAGAGAAAATTAATCTAGGATTAATTACAGAGATATTTTATCTGGGATAAAATATCATTTAAAGAGAGAGAGAACGATTGATTTGGAATTAATCGATAAAATAATGTATTCGATATATTATATGAAATTGGATTTCGACGCGGAATTAAAATTAGATTTTAATTCGGTCAAACGAGTTAATTTAGAATTAATTCGTTAGCGACGTGAATAGTGATTTTGCTAGGCAAAATTATTTAATTGAATTTGATTTAATTTCGTCGCAATGGAAAATTCGTTAATTTAGAATTAGCGAACCCGAGCCCGAGAGTGTTTGCAGGCCCACTCGCATTTGGAATTCAAGTGTGGACCACAAGTCACATCAAGCGTCAAATCATTAGTCATTTTGATTGATGTGATATCTAGTCACTTTTAGTGATGTGACAACTTGTCACTTGTGATTGATGGTGGTGGTTGGATGACTTTAAAGCCTTGTACCATTTTCTTGGAAAGTGGGATTTGGTAATTGACTTTTGTTTTTTGAAAACAAATACACAATTTTAACAAACCATCACAACACTTCTTTCCTCTCCTCTTCTTCTACATTCGGCCAAGGGGCCTAAATGCTTCTCTCCCAAATTTTTAGCAAGGCCGAAAATGAAAAGGAAAGTTTATGGCAATTTTTCCTATGCTAGCACATGAAGGGTCATTCGAAGGTGATAGGGAAACCAACTTGTGAGCATGGAATCACCAATCGAAAGCTTGGTGCTTGGAGGACATCCATGGCCGAAAATTGGAGGAGAACAAAAGGCCCACTACCGAGAGCTTCTAGGAGGAGCACAAGGATTTTTGTTCATCGCATCACATAACCGATCAATGTAAGTATGATTCTGTTGTACTTCTTGATGTATTCATACATGTTTCTTGCTTGAAATCGATCCCGGGACTAATTAGAAACCCAACAACGGTATCTTGAGCCATTTTGAGCATGAAATGAAATTAGGGTAAAATTGGGCAAAATCAATTTGAGCATGATTTGATAAAATTGATTGATTGAGTATGCTTGAATGATGTTGTATTGAAGTTGTATATGATCTATTTCATGAAATATTGATTGGATCAATTTTTCCCCAATTTGTTAGGCTTGGCCGAAACTTACACTTGCCCCAATGTCATGGTATTTTTTTTTTTATTTCGATCATTGGATGAGTTGAAATCACTTGGGTAATGTTGATTTGAGATTTAATTGGATTGAATTTTGAATTGGACAAATAATCCCCAAAATGCTGTGAATGTGATAGCATGTAAAATGATTGATTTTTGATTCAAATGTGTTGGACATATATTGATGATAATAAGAATAATTAATTGAGTGAATTAGTATTTTGGAAATGTTAATTTGGTTAATTAATTATGTCATACACTTTGGTTAATTTAATTATGAAATTTGGAATTTTGAAATTAAATTAATTGGGCTTAAATTTGGAATTGGGCTTTTAAAGTCGCAATTGGGCTTAATGGGCTTGGTTGGGCCAAGTTTGGTTTAGGCTAAATTGGTTGGATCTAATTGGGCCCAAAACCATTTCCATAAAGTCCAATTATGACTTAATGGACCTTAAATTTTAATTAGGCCTAATGGGCCTAAATTGGTTTCTTGGCAAATAAGGGTGATTCCTTAAATGGGCTTTGGTATTTGGGTTTGGCCCATATTGACCAAAAGTCCACGCCTTAAGAAATTAATTAAAAGCCCATTGGACTTTAAATTAAATTGACATTGGATGTTAATCGGGCTTTGAGACCCGTAACGATTAGATTTAGAATCTAAGTCGTAAAGGCACATTAAAAAAGTGTAATTATTTAATTTGGAATTAAATATAGAATTAGTATTAAATGAAAATTAAATTGGATTTAATGTTTTAATTTAATTTAATTCAAGAATTCGTACTTTGAGTACTTATTCGTAAAACGAGTTGGACTCGTGCAAAATCAAATCGTTGTTTGAACATTGGATGGTCATTAATTATCAGATTAATTAATTGGATTAGATTGATTGATAACATGCTTGTGTTAATACATGGAGGCGATGTATGAATAATGTATATCGGATGGATATTAGAAGGGTGAGGGCAATTTTGGAAATTGTTGTAATAAATTTAGAATTTATTAAATTGGACCTGCGTGTCCAGCCTATTACCTCATTACTCTGTGTATTTCTCTTCTCACCTATTCCCCTCAATGTAAATGAGGTTTATTTAGAAGTGTTATGTAATCGGGTAGAAGTAATACTTGTGCTAGCGGGAGAGAGGAAATAGAGAGAATTGTTCTAGGAACAATGTGTTAAATATCCATCCGTATATCATTATTATTTATTTACTTATGTGCCTTATTATGTGTTTAGAATGCATGCTTAAGGGTGTATGATGATGAGACCTTAAGAAAGATAATTAATTGGTTGCCAATTACGCGAAAAACCCTAAAAACATATTAAGCGTTTTTCCTTCCATTGAGTGATTCTTACTCAAGATCCTAGATTGGCACTGGTTTGTTGGCCAAAGTCAAGACCTTTGTCCTTCGCGGATGTGTTTGAATCATGAAGGCTTTGTTCCATATCGGTGTCTTGTCCAAGTTGTGATTTATTTGCCAAAGTCAAGATCACTTCTTGTCCATCGACATTGATTATGAAGCTTTCCAAGGTCAATGGGTTCTGCTTAACTGGGATCACTAAGTTTGTTGTGCCAAAGCCAAGGCTTAGTTGATTCAGAGGAAAAAGGTTAGGCAATATATTGGATATATTGGCATATATAAGATATATGTTTTGGACTTGGATGTCCACCTACTGGATCTAGAATTGGATGGGATCCAATTAATCTTAGAGATCTACCTAGTTAATTATCATACAATTTGTTGGCCAAAGTCAAGATTGTGTGTTATTTAACGGGATCCTAGCCCACTAGGAAACAAAGTTTCCCGAGTACTCCATAGAGAGCTAGAGGCTCACCGAAAAATAGTGGGAGGCAAGTATTAAATTTGCAATATTCGCTTAGTTACTTGCCATACGCGCTCATTTCAAATTTTCCGTCATAGAATTAATATATTAGTTGGACTAATATTTAATCGTTGTTTTAATTAAACAGTTGGACTGTATTCAAACTATTTCATTTATAGTTGATTATATAATTGGATTATAGTAATCAATATATTTGAATTAACCATTTCGATTAAATTATAGTTGATTTTATAATTGGATTATAGTCATCAATATAATTGAATTTTACCAATTAAATTATAGTTGATTATATAGTTAGACTATAGTAATCATTATAATAAATAATACCTAAAATCGTTGATTCGATAGTTGGACTATTGGAATCAAGATAAATTGAAAGATTAGTGTTTAAAACATAATCCTGGGTGAAAATGTATTTAAACGACTTTAATTTTCAAATTGGGAATAAAACTTCAGGATAGTCCTGAAAACCGAGAAGTTACTTTATTTGATAGGAATAAAGATCTACTGGGATAGATTTAAAGTTGTTGGTACTCTCCGAGAACTCGTACATTGAAATAAATGTACGCGACCTAGTGTTTCATATACTTTGAGCATATGGAGTCACAATCGGGCCAATCCAAGTGATAGTCATTGAATTGATGTTAAGAACATCCTTTAGTTTCTTAGTGAACTAAGGATTCTTTCTTATACTATGGAGAATGAGAACTTGAAGTGACTGGGTTCACTGCTGTAAGTTTCCTAACCGATAAAAATGACTATTATTCGTGACAAAAAGTACTATAAAGTTTGAATAATGGAACAGTGAGCTGGAAATCTTCCAAGCAAGATACTGTTACCAAATAAACAAAAAAAGTGGATTATTGATGCAGCTGAGGCAGCAATAGAAGCCTTCTGGATTGATTATAATCTAATTAGATTAGATATAGTTTTGTTAGCAGCTGAGCTAGGCTACAACATAGCCTAAAGAATTAATGGTCTCATCAACGATCCAGATATATACTTCAAATATTCATCTGATTCGTTCGGATCATTCATCATGGCGATGTGATGATCGAATAAATCGCATCAGATGATAATCATGCAAATCCACAGACGAAAGCATTTCCTCACCAGAAGATTGAGCGAACCGTACATAGTTCGGGTGTAGGATTCTTGAGTGATTGGCAACAGGCCAAGTGGGAGATTGTTGGACAGTTATGACCCATAGCATCACTATTTGTACAGATCATGGTGTTGTTGTACAAATTAACTATGTGACAGAGGAAATTGCCCTTTAATCATTTGTAATTAGATTACCAAGATGTATAAATGATAGAAGGTCCATATGATTAGTTCCAGATTGATAAGATATGAGACAGTATCAATCCATTAAGGTTTAATCATTAAATATCCCTAGTCGTAGTATTATCGAGACTGGACATCGATAATGCGGAATAGACTAGTATTGCACTTGTGCGTGTTATGGGAGCATAACGGTATAGTTCTCATATATTTGGGTATTAGATACTCATGCAAGTGTAATAGGAGGTTGTGTTTACCGATGGTACGGTAAACAGCTTCGCTCTGGATAGACCCATCGGATTTCCATTGGTAGTATGACTATGTGTCTATGGAAGTCCGAATCAGGGTAGGTGTATTTGGTCTTAACCTGAGACTTGCACCGCTAATACTTGCGACAATCAATATGCTTTGGTTTTGGTCGTCCAGGGCTTTAACAGGTTCTGTGTACGCCTCTTCTGGGTATATTGAGAATAGTAGTGTATTGGGTGTTATGTCGAGATGGAAGTATCACTCCAGTCATAGTGGAGATGATGATCACGTAGGATACGGAACTCGTTCTCTTATATGCTGCAGCTATCGGGATATTATGACTAGGTCATGTTTATCCGATTATAGAGACTAGTTACCAGAGATCTGATATGTGCTTCGTACGGGGCAGACACATTTCCAGCCCCAGGCCTTGCACGTGACATCCGATGCTGGATCGAAATACGCAATACTACGTATACTATGCCTGATATAGATCACATATTCCAGTAAGAATATTTCTGGAGAATTGGGTAGGCACGGTGCTTTGCTAGAAGCCAACCATGTCTTGTAAATCGGTAAAAATGCAGTACTAGGTACGTACGTGTTCGGATAGTCCGACGACCGAATTTACTGCCAATATATCCAGGGATCTCATGGGTCGCTTCCCGAAGATTCACCGATGACGTATGACTCGCACTTTATTAATCTGAGATTAATTATAAGAGAGAGAAAATTAATATAGGATTAATTACAAAGTTATTTTACCTGGGATAAAATATCATTTAAAGAGGGAGAGAACGATTAATTTGGAATTAATAGATAAAATAATGTATTCGATATATTATACGAAATTGGATTTCGAAGTGGAATTAAAATTAGATTTTAATTCGGGCAAACGAGTTAATTTAGAATTAATTCGTTAACGACGTGAATAGTGATTTTACTAGGCAAAATTATTTAATTGAATTTGATTTAATTTCGTCGCAACGGAAAATTCATTAATTTAGAATTAGCGAACCCGAGCCCGGGAGTGTTTGCAGGCCACTCGCATTTGGAATTCAAGTGCGTCCCACAAGTCACATCAAGCGTCAAATCATTAGTCACTTTGATTGATGTGATGTCTAGTCACTTTTACTGATGTGACAACTTGTCACTTGTGATTGATGGTGGTGGTTGGATGGCTTTAAAACCTTGTACCATTTTCTTGGAAAGTGGGATTTGGTAATTGACTTTTGTTTTTTGAAAACAAATACACAATTTTAAAAAACCATTACAACACTTCTCTCCTCTCCTATTCTTCTACATTCGGCCAAGGGGCCTTAATGCTTCTCTCCCAATTTTTTGGCAAGGCCGAAAATTGCAAGAAGTGAAAAGGAAAATTTGTGGCAATTTTTCCTATGCTAGCACATGAAGGGTCATCCGAAGGTGATAGGGAAACCAACTTGTGAGCATGAAATCACCATTCGAAAGCTTGGAGCTTGGAGGACATCCATGGCCGAAAATTGGAGGAGAACAAAAGGCCTACTGCCCAGAGCTTCTAGGAGGAGCACAAGGATTTTTGTTCATCGCATCGCATAACCGATCAATGTAAGTATGATTCCGCTGTACATCTTGATGTATTCATACATGTTTCTTGCTTGAAATCAATCCTGGGACTAATTAGAAACCCAACAACCCGAAGGAAATGAAGGTCATCAGAAGCAGAGATGTAGTGTTTCTTGAAGACCAAACAATAGAAGACATTGAAAAGCCTAAGATGTCTTCTAAATCCAGTGCCAACAAAGCTGATGTAAATCCAGACATAATCCCAGCACCAACACGAGTGGCCACATATGATGATGGGGTGCAAGACATGCCAGTAGCAGAACTAGATGAGGAATGTGGTGTTTAGCAGAGGGAGCTACAACCTGCTCCATCAGAGGCTACATGATCATCCACATTTCAGGATGACAACAGAAAACCAGAAACCAGTGAACCTCCAGTACGAAGATCTAAGCGAGGCCAGATTCCATCATCCATATACTTATGATCTAAATACATTATGCTTACTGATGAGGGGGAGCCAGAAACCTTTAACGAAGCAGTATCTCATAAAGACAAAGACAAATGACTGCACGCAATGCAGGATGAAATGGAGTCTCTGCAGAAAAACAACACTTATGAGATAGTCAAGCTCCCACATGGAATGAAGCCACTGAAGAAAAAATGGGTGTTTAAGCTCAAGAAAAATGGTAGCGGAAAAGTGGTGAAACACAAAGCTAGGCTAGTACTCAAAGGATTCCTACAGAAAAAGAGAATTGACTTTGATGAGATCTTTTCCCCAGTGGTAAAAATGGCTTCAATCCGAGTCATCATTGGATTAGTAGCTAGTTTGAACTTGGAACTTGAACAGATGGATGTCAAAACAACATTTTTTCATGGTGATCTGAATGAAGAAATCTACATGGAGCAGCCAGAAGGATTCAAGGTTTCAGGAAAATAAAACCTTGTTTACAAGCTGAAAAAGAGCTTGTACGGGCTCAAGCAAGCACCGAGGCAGTGGTACAAGAAGTTTGATTCATTCATGGTGGGTCAAAGATACAAAAGAACTGTAACATATCAATATGTATACATCCAGAGGTTTCCAAATGGAAATTTCGTTTCTCTTCTACTATACGTAGATGACATGTTAATTGTTGGACAAGAAGCAGCGAAGATCAACCAGCTGAAGAAGAAACTCTCTAAGTCTTTCGACATGAAAGACTTAAGACCAGCTCAACAGATTTTGGGAATGGAGATTGTTCGTGACAGATAGAACAAGAAGTTATGGCTTTCACAGGAGAGGTATATTGAACGGATAATCAGAAGGTTCGATATACAGAAAGCCAAACCAGTCAGCGTCCCGCTAGCGCACCATTTCAAACTGAGTAAGAGTTCGTGTCCCTCATCCAAGAAAGAGATAGATGAAATGTCATCAATACCATATTCTTCAGCTGTTGGAAGCCTTATGTATGCAATGGTATGTATCAGGCCAGATATTGCACACGTAGTGGGTATAGTAAGTCATTTTCTCTCTAACCCTGGAAATCAACACTGAGAGGCAGTCAAATGGATTCTCAGGTACTTCAAGGGTACATCAAAGTTTCGTCTGTGCTACGGGGGAGCTGATCTGATCTTGGAAGACTATACAGATTCAAATATGGCAGAAGATCTTGATGATAGGAAATCTACATCAGGTTTCATCAACACTTTTACAGGAGGATCTGTGTCATGGCAGTCCAGATTGCAGATGTGTATTGCATTATCCATAATAGAAGTTGAGTACATCGCTATAGTTGAGGCAGGAAAATAAATTTTGTGGTTAAAGAGTTTTCTCCAAGAGCTAATGATCAAACATAAAGAATACAAGATACATTGCGAAAGTCAGAGTGCTCTGGACTTGAGCAAGAACTCAATGTATCATTCCCGGATGAAACACATTGATATTCGCTATCATTGGATACATGAAGTAATGGATCAACAACTGTTGAGACTAGTGAAGATCCATACAAATGAGAATCCAGCCGACATGTTAACGAAAGTGGTTACTCGAGACAAGCTAGAGTTGTGCAGAGACATAGTCGAGATAGCTGTCAGATGATGATTGTTTCAGATGCAGCTAGAGGGGGAGAATTGTAAAGTCCAGAAGCCTCCAACTTTCATGGATGAGCCATGCATCCAGCAAGTAACAATCATGCATCCAGCAAGCAACAACTTTCGGTGGGAAGTTTCCAGGATTGGCCAAGTTGGCCAGTAAGTGTGAAGCTGGCAAAAACGTTTGCACTGTAGCACACATTTTTGCCCTATAAAATGGAGCTTGAAATCACTTGTAAAATCATCCCAAAGTGTGTGTATAAAGAGTGTAGTGAGGTTTTTTACTTTGTAAAGTTTAAATACTTTTGCATTCTATTCTTGTGAGTAATAGAAAATATTTCAGTTTTTCCTCAAACACATTCTAAAGTGATCAGTGAATCACAACACCTTCAACCTTGGATAAAAACATTTATGATTTTCCTTTGGAAGTTGAATTTCTAGAGCATATGGCAGTTGACTTTGAAGATGAAAAATCACAGTTCTTTTTTCTCAATGGCTTCGTATGTTATACAAATTGTGTAATATCCCAAACTTTTTGGGATATTATTTTCGGAAAGATTCTCGGTTGTTTCGTGACTGGTGCGTAATCACACGCGTATAACGCAAGCACACGTATCGTTCAAGTAGTATAAAAAGTATCAATCCTACGAGGACTTAATACCTAATATATTAATTTTATGAGGTCAAATGATTACTAGTATCTAACAGGTTGATTGATTGATTTGAAATGGTGATGATTTTGAATTTAAAAACAAGTAAATAAAATTGCGCGAAAGTAGGTTTAAGAAAATTCAATATTAGGAAATTATCTAGGGTTGTGAATCTTCCAATATCATTTTAAAGATGATGTGGTTATTTCATTTTTGTGTAATATATTGGTTTACTAACCTGGAACACTAAATTATGCGAAAGCCTCTGTCGATGGTCATACGCAAATACCCAGTATAACCCAATTGAACCATATGTCTATGTCAACCAAATTACCCGGATTCATTAAGTTTAAGTTCCAATTATGGCTACCCCCGCCCGACAGGTATATGTCTATCCTGTAAGTAAATCTATTAAAGGGTTATCTATCCTCAAAGAAGATCGTGGGCTATTAAGTCTAAGGCTGAAACCTAAAATTCCTTTGTCAAGTTTATTTTAGATTTACCAGATCAATCTTATTAATGACCAATTAACAAGACGCATTAAGCTTGAGATTTAATAAGTAAACCTTTGAATTACCCAAACTATAAAATAACCCCTTATAAACCGGTGATATTAGAATACATCACAACCCGAGATAACTAAATTAGTTACGACACTTAACTAGGGCTAGTAACATGAGCATGAGCATCAGTCCACACCCAACGAACATGTGGAGGTATGATCTAAATAGATCGGTGACGTGACTGTTGGACAGTAATGACCCATAGCATCACTATTTGTACAGATCATGGTGTTGTTGTACAAATTAACTATGTGACAAAGGAAATTGCTCTTTTATCATTTGTAATCAGATTACCAAGATGTATAAATGATAGAAGGTCCATATGATTAGTTCCAGATTGAGATGATATGAGACAGTATCAATCCACGAAGGTTTAATCATTAAATATCCCTAGTCAGAGTATTATCGAGATTGGACATCGATAATGCGTAAAAGACTAGTATTACACTTGTGCGCGTTGTGGGAGCATAACGACATAGTTCTCATATATTTGGGTATATGATACTCATGCAAGTATAATAGGAGGTTGTGTTTACCGATGGTACGGGAACAGCTTCGCTCTGGATAGACCCCTCGGAATTCCATTGGTAGTATGACTATGTGTCTATGGAAGTTCGAATCAGGGTAGGTGTATTTGGTCTTAACCTGAGACTTGCACCGCTAATACTTGCGACAATCAATATACTTTGGTTTTGGTCGTCCAAGGCTTTAAAAGGTTATATGCACGCCTCTTCTGGGTATATTGAAAATCGTAGTGTATTGGGTGTGATGTCAAGACGGAAGTATCACTCCAGTCATAGTGGAGATGATGATCACGTATGAAACGGAACTGGTGCTCTTATGTACTGCTGTCATCGGGATAATATGATTAGGTCATTATTATCCAATTATAGAGACTAGTTACCAGAGATCCGATATGTGCTTCGTACGGGGCAGACACAATTCCAGCCCCAGGCCTTACACGTGACATCCGATGCTGGATCGAAATACGCAATACTACGTATACTACGCCTGATATAGATCACATATTCTAGTAAGAATATTTCTGGAGAATTGGGTAGGCACGGTACTTTGCTAGAAGCCAACCATGTCTTGTAAATCGGTAAAAACGTAGTATTATGTATGTACGTGTTCGGATAGTCCGACGACCAGATTTACTGCCAACATATCTGGGGATCTCATTGGTCGCTTCCCAAAGATTCACCGATGACGTATGACTTGCACTTTATTAATCTGGGATTAATTATAAGAGAGAGAAAATTAATCTGGGATTAATTACGGAGATATTTTATCTGGGATAAAATATTATTTAAAGAGAGAGAACGATTAATTTGGAATTAATCGATAAAATAATATATTCGATATATTATACGAAATTGGATTTCGACGCGGAATTAAAATTAGATTTTAATTCGGGCAAACGAGTTAATTTAGAATTAATTCGTTAACGACGTGAATAGTGATTTTGCTAGGCATAATTATTTAATTACGTCGCAACAGAAAATCCGTTAATTCGGAATTAGCGAACCCGAGCCCAGGAGTGTTTGCGGGCGCACTCGCATTTCGAATTCAAGTGCGGCCCACAAGTCACATCAAGCGTCAAATCATTAGTCACTTTGATTGATGTGATGTCTAGTCACTTTGAGTGATTTGACAACTTGTTATTAGTGATTGATGGTGGTGGTTGAAGGCTTTAAATCCTTGTACCTATTTTTGGTAAATGGATTTTTGAAATTCATTTTAAGTGTATTAGATACACAAATCCTAACAACCAATACACAATTTTTTCTTCTCTCTTTCCTCTCCTACAACTCTCGGCCAAGGGCCATTTTGCTCTCCAAAATCTGCAAAAACCGTGAACACAAGGAGAAGCAAAGGAAATATTATGGCAAAATTTCAAAAGTGCTAGCACACATTCGAGGTCTTGCGAAAGTGGTAGGGAAACCAACTTGTGAGCATGGAATCACTACACAAAGCTTGGAGCTTGGAGGACTTCCATGGCCGAAAATTGGAGCAGAAAAATCAGCCCAAAACCGAGACTTCAAGGAAGGAAAAGCTTGAAGATTTTGATGTTCCTCGCGTCGCAAAAGCCGATCGTTGTACGTATGATTCCGCCATGCTTTTATGAGTATTCACATATATGTGTTTTTTGCTTGAAAATGATCATTAAGACTTTATAGAAACTCAACAGTGACTGCCATCTAAGTGTGTAGGATAACTCTTAGATGACATGAGCATGGCAGATAACTAACTTAGTTACGACACATAACATCCTCTGATTCTTGTCAATTCAGATCTCAATTGAATTTCTCATTCAACTGTCTCTTTTTTTCGAATTAGGTTATCACAAAAAATTATGCAAGAATATATATGTAATAACCCACGGGATAATGATTTGAAATTTTACGCAATTATTTGGCAACGACAAAGATTATTTCCGGCTTAAATAAATAAGTCATTGGAATACCCTAAGATTGGAATTTTATAGTTATAGATTTCTTAAGTTATGGTAGTCATTTGAATAGAAGTAAGAATTGAAGGCTTAGATTGTGTTTTAAATTAAGAGGGTGATGTAATAAAAAGGAAATTAGTAAAAGATTTTTTTTTAAAAAATAAAATAAAGAGGGGACAAAAAAAGTGAACCACACTCTTTCTCATCTCACTTTCTCATCTGCCTTTCCTCACCAAACGATTTTAGGAAACCTTCTACACACTCATCACCATTTCGGTTCAAGACAGTGAAGGGCAGCAATTTTGGATAGATATACATTTGGCAAATTTCTTTCTTGAAAACACATGATTCAAGCCACAAGCTTAGTATTGAGTGTTGTGAACTAGTAAATAAGTAAATCACGGATTGGGCTATCATCCTTTCACATTTATTTTTTTTCTCCTTTTAAAGGTTAGGATTTAATCAAGATAAATCTAAGGGTCAAAATCTTGACAATACATTAATGAATTTGATCCAAAAGTTGGCTTGACTTTTGTGTTGGCAAAATAATGGCCATTAGATTTATTTTAACTAAACCATAACCATTAAAATGAGATAAAGGAGATAATGCAAAAGGATAATAGCCCATCCCGTAAATCACTCTTCTTTTCTCTTCTCTTCTCTCTCTCTATTTGTTTCGGTGATGGCAGTGCATTAAAAGGGGTTTTGCGTTTCAATCCTAAAGGTAATAGGTTTCATCCAATTGCTTCTTTAGCGTTGAATAATCTTGTTAATGGCTTCAACTTTGTTGCTTGTTATTTTGAGAAAAGGAGAATATGAGCTTGATTTGCGATTGTTAAGGAATTAATAGTGAATATGAGATTTATGAACTTCTTTGTTGGGTTCCTATTATTTTGTAGCATTGTTGTTTAAGGGTGTGTTAACAATGGAGGAATTTTGAGGGGAAGTGGGCTGTGATTTTCGGCCAAGGAGGAATGGTTGGTGGTGAGTTAGATTGATGAAGAACAACCTGGTATTTTGTTGGAAATTGGATTTTGTATACTGTGGTTAGAGTGTAGTATCAAAACTTGAAGAATGAAATGGGGAAAATTTGACCCTAGAGGAGACCGTGTATAAGGTCTGTTTTGTTTGTGAAACCCGAAGTTGTAGGGATACTTTGGTGATATTAGGAAGACGATAACTCAAATTTGAGTTGTTGATAAGGTTGCCTTAATGTGCAAAACTTGAAGGTTAAAGAGGTGACTTTAATTCGGTTTTGGTGGTGTTATTCAGGGTAGGGAGTATTAAAGAGATGAATGTATTTTCTATAAGTTTAAAGTTGGTATAAATTCTTACTAGAAAGATAGGTGAAATAAAAGTTAGATGTTCACGTCTCGACTAGGAGGAAATTTAAAAAAAAAAAAAAAAAAGATAGCTTGAAACCTACTATAGTCTTATAATGATGTATAAGGGTTGTAGTAAAATGATAACATGTTTTGTCCACATTTAACTTGTGTTGTATTTTCCTTGCTTCAAGAGACCAAGTCACGAATCTTACCCATTCTTATCTTATTATCGACAGCTCGATTAACCATCCACCTCTGAGTAATCTTCTGTAACTTTTCACGGTGAGTAGATGCCTTATTTTATGTTTCTTTATGTATGTTTTAAAGGTTTTAAGTTTTAAAATTTTGATTTGTTTAAGCTTTATTTGTTAATAAATTTGCATAATGATTAAATGTTTCCGTCTCAGCGCTCGTTAAACATTTTCATGATTTCTAAAATAATTTTATGTTTCCACTGAGATGCTCAAATGATGATATGTTTCCGTCCCGACACTTGTTGCATATTTTTATGTTTTTTTACGACTCATCATCATGTTTCCGTCGGGACGCTTCTTTAGGGTTTCAACCATCATAAATGGATCGACCCACTACCTTGTCGAAAAGAGATCATTTGTTCCTCACTCAGTCTTCACGCACGACTTAGGCATTAGACACTTGATATGTTTTTGACGATGCTTTCATGGAGAATGATTTATGGACATGCTTTATATATTTTTTTTTGGTTTATTATTTGATATCTACTCATCTGAGTCCAAAAGACTCACTCCTAGTTTGTTAATGATTGCAGGTTTCCTTTTTTTTTTTTTCGTAGCCCTTAATTTTGGCAGAGATGTGCATTGGATGATAGATATTAATTTTGCAAGTCACCAGGGGATATGTTTTTTTTTTGCATTAGGGTATTGGTTATGTTAGTTTAAATGGAAAGAAATATAATAGTCTAGATTGTATTACATGATTATGTTATTAAGTTATAATGTTGTGGGCATAGGAGCCCTTAAGTGTTGATTTGATTTTGATGCATTTTGTGTGGCCTGAGTCCCTTGTGTAGGTTTCTAATATAGGTCCCAAGATCATGAAATCAAGCAAGAAAAACGCATGAATACTTCAAGGAATAATGGCGGAAACTTTACTCACATTGAACGGTTTTGGATGCGAAGAACAAGATCCATTTTCCTCCTTGTTGAAGCTCGGTTTTGGACTCCATTGAGCTGCTGTGATGCTCGGTTGGGGCTGTTTTGATGCCTTCAAAATTCGGCCATGGGAGACCTCCATTGAAGCTCCAAGCTTCAAGCTCCAAAAATGGATTCCAAGCTCATAAATTCGTTTCCCTATCACCTATGTATAACCCAAGGTGTGTGCTAGCACTTCTTCATCTTCCTTGCTTCTCTCAAATTCGGTCCAACCAGAATTTGGTGAAGAAATCGGCTTGAAGCCGTGAGAAGAGGAAGAAGAAAAAAGAGGGAGAATAGAAATGCGTAAAAGAAAAGTGGAGAGAGAGAAGAAAAAATAAATGTTTTTTGTTTTTATAATTTCTAAAATTAATAAAAACCATTTACCAATCTTTTTACTTTCCATTAAATGCTAAAGTCAAAAAGTAAAAGCAAAAGTTTTTTTTCAACTTCTACATCAATCACTCAAATCAAGTGACAACATGTCACATCACTCAAAGTGACATTTGATTTGACGCTTGATGTGACTTGCGATTTGACGCACGATTTGACTTGCGTGCCGCACTCGAATTCGAAATGCGAATGCGCTCGCAAATAATCCCGGGCTCGGGTTCGCTAATTCCAAATTAATGAATTTTCCGTTGCGTCGTAATTAAATGATTACGCCTAGCGAAATCACTATTCACGTCGCTAACGAATTAATCCTAAATTAATTCGTTCGCCCGAATTAAAATCCAATTTTAATTCCGCGTCGAAATCCAATTTCTAATAATATATCAAATATATTATTTTATCGATTAATTCCAAATTAATCGTTCTCTCTCTTTAATTAATATTTTATCCCAGATAAAATATCTCCGTGATTAATCCCAGATTAATTTTCTCTCTCTTCTAATTAATCCCAGATTAATTAAGTGCGAGTTATACGTCATCGGTGAATCTTCGGGAAGCGACCCATGAGATCCCCGGATATGTTGGCAGTAAATACGGTCGTCGGACTATCCGAACACGTAAGTACCTCGTACTACGTTTATACCGATTTACAAGACAAGGTTGGCTTCTAGCAAAGCGCCATGCCTACCCAATTCTCCAGAAATATTCTTACAGGAATATATAGATCTGTATCAAGCGTAGTATACCGTAGTATTGTGTATATCGGCCCAGTATCGGATAGTCACGTGCTAGGGCTGGGGCTGGATAAGTGTCTGCCCCGTCCGAAGCACATGTCGGATGTCTGGTAACTAGTCTCTATAATCGGATATACATGACCTTGTCATAATATCCCGATGGCCGGCCAGCACTTAAGAGCACTAATACCGTATCCTGCGTGACATCATCTCCACTATGACTGAAGTGATACTTCCGTCTCGACATCACACCCAATACACTACGACTCTCTGATAAACCCAGAAGTGGTGTACGCAGAACCGGTTAAAGCCCTGTACCACCACCAAGACCAAAGTCTATCGATTATCGTAAGTATTAGCGATGCAAGTCTCAGGTTAAGACTATACACACCTACCTTGATTTCGGCCTCCCATAGACACATAGTCATAATACCAATGGGATTCCGAGGGGTCTATCCAGAGCGAAGCTGTTTCCCGTACCATCGGTGAAACACAACCTCCTATCGCACTTGCATAAGTATCCTATACTTATATATATGAGAACTATGCCGTTGTGCCCTCACAACGCGCACAAGTGCAATACTAGCCTATTCCGCATTATCGATGTCCTGTCTCGATAATACTACGACTAGGGATATTTAATGATTAATCCTTCGTGGACTGATACTGTCTCATATCATTCTCAATCCAGGAACTAATCATATGGACCTCTCTTCATTTATACATCTAAGGTGATCTAATCACAAATGATGAGAGTACAATCTCCTTTGTCACATAGTTAATTTACTACAACACACAATGATCTGTGCAAATAGTGACGCTATGGGTCATTTTGTCCAACAATCTCCCACTTGGCACATAGCCAGTCACTCAAGTGTCTCACACCCGAACTATGTACGGTTGGCTCAAACTGCTGAGAAAAGCTTTCGTCAGCGGATTTGCATGATTATCATCTGATGCGATTTATTCGATCATCACATCGCCACGATGTATGATCCGAACGAATCAGATGAATATCTAAGTATGTCTCTGGATCGTTGATGAGACCATTAATTCTTTAGCCTGTGCTGACGCCTAGCTCAGCTGCTAACAGAACTATATCTAATCTAATTAGATTTGTATCGACCCAAATGACTTCTATTGCTGCTTCAGCTGCAACAACAACCCGCATTTGTTGTTTATTCGGTAACAATATCTTGCTTGGAAGATTTCCAGCTCACTGTACCGTTATTCAAACTATATAGTACCGTTTGCGACTTTTAGTCGTCTTTATCGGTTATAGGAAACTTGCTACAGTGACCCCAGTCACTTTAAGTTCTCCTTCTCCATAGACTAAGACAACATCCTTAGTTCTCTAAGATACTAACGGATGTTCTTAACATTAATCCAGTGACTATCACTCGGATTGGCCTGTTTGTGAATCCATATGCTCAAAGCGTATGATACACCAGGTCTTGTACATTTTTCAATGTACGGTTTCTAGGAGAGTATTTCGAAAGCCAAGCTTTCGCCGATATTTATTTTATGGGAATATCATTTCCAAGAAATGACGTATTATCATTATTTTATAGGACAACCACTGTCAGTGCGCTCCCACTAACCTCCTTATATACACAAGAATTATTTTCGTTTTGAATTAAATCGTACACCATTATGATTATATCAAAACGATAATTCCAAGAACCTAATGCTTGCTTCAATCCAATCATGGATCGAATAACTTGCATTATCCAAATGGATTTACCGTGGCAACAGGTAAAAGGTTGAATCGTAATCAACACAATGTTGATAACGATACCTTTCCGTTAAAAGCCTAGCTTTATACGCTGGTATGTTGCCATCCATGTATGTCTTCCTAGAAGACTTTTAAGTACCATTAGGCACAATGCCTTGTGGTACATCAACTAGTATCCAAACTGGTTGATATACATGGAATCCATTTCGGATTATACGGCACTTTGCCATAATTAGGGAGTTGATATTTGTATCACTTCCTCATACGTAGTCAGTTGGTATTCCTCAATAAGATTCACATCTTTATGAGGTTAGATCAGAAACCCATACCCCAGGTTGTTTTCTGACTCTGTCCGACCTACGCGGTTCTTGTGTATTCGAAGATTAATGGTAATAGTCTCATCCTGGATGAACTATTCATGTTCCATTAAGATTCAGTGCCTTGAACAGTATTACTCCGATTTCCATCGAGTAATACTATCCTCCCACTTACCACTGCATATCGGTATTCCTCTCAGGAAAACCGTATGGTGAGTAACAATCTAATTGTTTTCTTGTGAGGTGTATAAGTACAATACTTATGGTATCCCTAGGATAACCTACATTTGGCACTTATCCTATTTGGGTTTTAGTTTGGTATCATCCAAACATATGCCTAGCATACCCAAATTATCAAGAATGAGAAACCCGGTTTCTTTCCCGTTCATATCTAATATGATATCTGTCAAACAGATTATTATGGAACCTTATTCAAAATAAGTTCTTGCACTGTTTAAAGCTTATCCGTTGAAGGAAATGGTAGCTCAGAGCGACTCGTGATTAACCTTATTATGTCTAACAAAATTCGGTTAATCCGTTCGGACATACCGTCAAACTGACGTATTCCGGGAGGAGTCCTTATTTGAAAGAATACTATACTCTTTCATATATACAAGAAACTTATTGCTTAAGTATTTTCCATTACAGTCTTACCATGACGGTTTAATACTTTAGCCGATCTATTTATCTATTTCGTGTCGAAACTGTAAAAGTTTCCGATTTGTGTTCTTCAAAAGAAACACATAACCATACGCGATGCCACATCCGTAAAGGTCACGAAATATTCATATCCATATCTAGCCTAGCTAGACATGGGCCCACTTGATTCACTATGAAGTAGGGCTAACAGATCGGTGGCATTTACACTTTTACCAAGTAAATAGTGTTTTAGGCACTTTGCCCAAATAGACTAGATTCGTAGACTTTATTTGAATAGAATCAAATCAGTCCTAGTACCCGCTCTTCAAAAGTGCGGATATACGATTCTTGTTTAGTAGTGTCCCTGACAACTATGCCACAATTAAGTTTCTTAACTGATCAAATCAGTTTGAGCTATTTATTTGTCATGTTATATATTTGAGATATTATTTATATTCAAAATATAAATCCTGTTATTCACATCTAATGTGTTTATCTCAATATCATCTTTATATAATGAAACACTTTAGTGTTCTAGAATATAAAGGTACACCCGCAGCGGGTTATACGCGATATAGAGATAATGTTTCTAGTCAAACTAGATACATTATAACAGTTTCCTAATTTAAGTACTAACCCGAAGGTAGTTCCTAAATTCAGGTATCTACGGTTAAAACAGCGACTTTCGTCCTGTTTCCAATTCGCAGATAAATCTCTATTGAAGTCAGTATCCTGTTCAAAACAGATTCTGAACATCAATATATTTTATGTACCACACTAAGTATTTAAAATCCAATTTCAATACTAGTTGTGAACATAATTATGACAATCATATTTGAAGTCAGAGCCTTGCTCGTCTTCTATTCCTTCTTAGGATATGTCCTTTATCTTCCCAGAAGATTATAATGATTTTGCCTTTGCCTGTTTCAACACTCCAGAAGCCTTTGGCCAAGCCTCGTGTTTCTGGAATATCGAATTAAGGTGCGCCTTGCGCTACAAGCTTAATATATTATTTTATCAAATAAAATAACCTATTAATTTCCAGGACCATCCTGAAACTTTATTCCCAATTTGAAAATAAACCATTTAAACACATTTTCCCCAGGATTATGTTTTAAATGTCAATCTTTCATTTATCTTGATTCTAATAGTCCAACTATTTAATCAACGATTTGTGGTACTATTTATTATAATGATTATAATAGTCCAACTATATAATCAAATATAATTTAAATTAATTAACCTCAATTACATTGATTACTATAATCCAATTATAAAATCAACTGTAAATCGAAATTAATTAATTCAAATATATTGATTAATATAATCCAATTATATATAATCAAATATAATACAGTCCAACTGCTTATTAAAACAACAATTTAAATATTAGTCCAACTAACATTTAATCTAACGACGAAATAATTGTGATTGAGCGCGTATGGCGAGTAATTGAACGAGTATTGCAAATTCAATTCTTGCCTCCCACTATTTTTCGGCGAGCCTCTAACCCTCTGTCGAGTACTCGGGAAACCGTGTTTCCTAGTGGGCTAGGATCCCGTTAAATATCACACAATCTTGACTTTGGCCAACAAATTGTATGATAATTAACTAGGTAGATCTCGAAGATCAATTGGATCCCATCCAATTCCTAGATCCAGTAGGCGGATATCCAAATCCTAAACATATATCTTATATATGCCAATACATCCAATGTATTACCTAACCTTTTTCCTCTGAATCAACTAAGCCTTGGCTTTGGCACAACAAACCTAGTGATCCCAGTCAAGCGCGACCCATTGACCATGGAAAGCTTCGTAATCAATGTCGATGGACAAGAAGTGGTCTTGACTTTGGCCAACAAACCACAACTTGGACAAGACACCGATATGGAACAAAGCTCTTCGTGATTCAAACACATCTTCGACGGACAAAGGGCTTGACTTTGGCCAACAACCCAATGCCAATCTCGGATCTTGAGTAAGAATCACTCAATGGAAGGAAAAACACTTGATATTGAGCGAGGGTTTTTCGCGTGCAAATTGGCTACCAATTTATTATCTTTATTAAGGTCTCATCATCATACACCCTTAAACATGCATTCTAAACACATAATAAAGCGCATATGAAATAAAATAATGATATGCGGATGGATACTTTACATTGATCCTAGATCAAATCTCTCATTTTCTCTCTCCAAAGCTAGCACATGTATTTACTTCTACCCGTTACACTACACTTCTAAAGAAACCTCATTTACATTGAGGGGAATAGGTGAGAAGAGAATACAAAGAGTATAGAGGTGATAAGGCTGGACACGCAGGTCCAATTAATAAATCAAATTATTACAACAATTTCCAAAATTGCCCCACCCGACTAATATCCATCCGATATACATTATTCATGCATCGCAACCATGTATTCACACAAGCATGTTATCAATCAATCTAATCCAATTAATTAATCTGATAATTAGTGATCATCCAATGTTCAAACAACGATTTGATTTTTGCTCGAGTCAAACTCGTTTTGCGAATAAGTACTCAAAGTACGAATTCTTGAATTAAATTAAACTACATAATTAAATCCAATTTAATACGCATTTAATTCTAATTCACTATTTAATTCCAAATTAAATATTACACTTTTATTAACGAACCTTTACGACTTAAATTCCAAATTTAATCGCAACGGGTCTCAAAGCCCGATTAACATCTAATGTTTATTTAATTAAAGTCCAATGGGCTTTTAATTAATTTCTATAAGGCGTGGACTTTTGGTCAACTCGGGTCAAACCGAATAACCAAAATCCAATCCGGGAGTTACCCCATAAGCCCAGAAATCAATTTTGGCCCATTAGGCCCAATTAAATAATTAAGGTCCATTAAGTCATAATTGGACTTTATGGATGCGGTTTTAGGCCCAATTGGATCCAACCAAATTTGCCTAAACTCAACTTTGTACAACAAAGCCCAAAAGCCCAATCACACAACCTTAAAGGCCCAATTTCCAAAAATAAGCCCAATTAATTAACTTATAAAATTCTAAATTCCATAATTAATTAACCTAAGTGTAATACACAATTAACCACCCAATTAATATTTCTAAAACATCAATTAGCATACTTAATCATGCACTTTAATGACAAATAGTGTCCAACACAATTATTAAAATCAAACCCATTTTACATGCTTTTGTTCTCGGCAATTAGGGGTTTTTCCAATCCGATTCGGTTTCAATCCAATTGAATCCACAATCATCATTTCCCAAATCAATTCAATTCATCCAATGAATTAAAATAAAAAACACAATGAATTTCAAATTCAATTGAATTCGGCCAAGCCACTTTAATTTGGGAAAAATGTTCCAAATCAAAATTCAATCAAATTGAACTTCAAAACAACATTACCCAATTGTTTTAAGTCATCCAATGATCAAACAAACAAAATCACCAAGAATTTAGGGTTCTTTAATTTCGGCCAACATAAGCAATTTGGGGAAATTTGTTCCAAACACAATTTCAACAAATTGATCCAATCAATCTTAAATTAAACATACTTTAAGCATTCTCATTCATCCAATTTCACAAAATATGCTCAAAATCAAGTTTACCCAATTTGTCACTTTATGCCAACATAAAAAATTGGGGAAATTTGTTCCAAACATAATTTCTTCAAATTGATCCAATCAATCATTAATTCAACAACATTTAAGCATACTTAATCAATCAATTTAATCAAATCATGCTTCAATTGATTTTACCCAATTTGTCATGCCCAAAATTTAGGGAAAATTGAATCCAATCCAATTTCATGAAATTGATCATACACAACTTCAATTCAACCTCATTCAAGCATACTTCATCAAACAATTCAACCAAATCATGCTAAATCGAGTTTACCCAATTTTAACCCTAACTTTTTCATGCTTGATCAAAGCTCAAGATACCATTGTTTCTTTCTAATATAGGTCCCAAGATCATGAAATCAAGCATAAAAAACGCATGAATACATCAAAGGAATAAGGCGGAAACTTTACTCACATTGAACGGTTTTGGATGCGAAGAACAAGATCATTTTCCTCCTTGTTGAAGCTCGGTTTTGGACTCCATTGAGCTGCTGTGATGCTCGGTTGGGGCTGTTTTGATGCCTTCAAAATTCGGCCATGGGAGACCTCCATTGAAGCTCCAAGCTTCAAGCTCCAAAAATGGATTCCAAGCTCATAAATTCGTTTCCCTATCACCTATGTATAACCCAAGGTGTGCTAGCACTTCTTCATCTTCCTTGCTTCTCTCAAATTCGTCGGTCAACCAGAAATTTGGTGAAGAAATCGGCTTGAAGCCGTGAGAAGAGGAAGAAGAAAAGGAGGGAGAATAGAAATGCGTAAAAGAAAAGTGGAGAGAGAGAAAGAAAAAGAAATGTGTTTTGTTTTTATAATTTCTAAAATTATAAAAACCATTTACCAATTCTTTTTACTTTCCATTAATGCTAAAGTCAAAAAGTAAAAGCAAAATTGCTTTTTCAACTTCTACATCAATCACTCAAATCAAGTGACAACATGTCACATCACTCAAAGTGACATTTGATTTGACGCTTGATGTGACTTGCGATTTGACTTGCGTGCCGCACTCGAATTCGAAATGCGAATGCGCTCGCAAATAATCCCGGGCTCGGGTTCGCTAATTCCAAATTAACGAATTTTCCGTTGCGTCGTAATTAAATGATTACGCCTAGCGAAATCACTATTCACGTCGCTAACGAATTAATTCTAAATTAATTCGTTCGCCCGAATTAAAATCCAATTTTAATTCCGCGTCGAAATCCAATTTCTAATAATATATCAAATATATTATTTTATCGATTAATTCCAAATTAATCGTTCTCTCTCTTTAATTAATATTTTATCCCAGATAAAATATCTCCGTGATTAATCCCAGATTAATTTTCTCTCTCTTCTAATTAATCCCAGATTAATTAAGTGCGAGTTATACGTCATCGGTGAATCTTCGGGAAGCGACCCATGAGATCTCCGGATATGTTGGCAGTAAATACGGTCGTCGGACTATCCGAACACGTAAGTACCTCGTACTACGTTTATACCGATTTACAAGACAAGGTTGGCTTCTAGCAAAGCGCCATGCCTACCCAATTCTCCAGAAATATTCTTACAGGAATATATAGATCTGTATCAAGCGTAGTATACCGTAGTATTGTGTATATCGGCCCAGTATCGGATAGTCACGTGCTAGGGCTGGGGCTGGATAAGTGTCTGCCCCGTCCGAAGCACATGTCGGATGTCTGGTAACTAGTCTCTATAATCGGATATACATGACCTTGTCATAATATCCCGATGGCCGGCCAGCACTTAAGAGCACTAATACCGTATCCTGCGTGACATCATCTCCACTATGACTGAAGTGATACTTCCGTCTCGACATCACACCCAATACACTACGACTCTCTGATAAACCCAGAAGTGGTGTACGCAGAACCGGTTAAAGCCCTGTACCACCAAGACCAAAGTCTATCGATTATCGTAAGTATTAGCGATGCAAGTCTCAGGTTAAGACTATACACACCTACCTTGATTTCGGCCTCCCATAGACACATAGTCATAATACCAATGGGATTCCGAGGGGTCTATCCAGAGCGAAGCTGTTTCCCGTACCATCGGTGAAACACACCTCCTATCGCACTTGCATAAGTATCCTATACTTATATATATGAGAACTATGCCGTTGTGCCCTCACAACGCGCACAAGTGCAATACTAGCCTATTCCGCATTATCGATGTCCTGTCTCGATAATACTACGACTAGGGATATTTAATGATTAATCCTTCGTGGACTGATACTGTCTCATATCATTCTCAATCCAGGAACTAATCATATGGACCTCTCTTCATTTATACATCTAAGGTGATCTAATCACAAATGATGAGAGTACAATCTCCTTTGTCACATAGTTAATTTGCTACAACAACACAATGATCTGTGCAAATAGTGACGCTATGGGTCATTTTGTCCAACACCTTGGCATGCTGGATGTTGTATTTAGGTTTTCGGTTTGATGCTAGACTTTGATCCAGGTTGTATAGTTTTAGGATATATCATGTCTGTTTTCCTGTAATTTTAGAGGCTTATGGTGATGGGTTAATCATGTCACCTACAAAGGAATATCTTGCCCGCTGGCGGGATGTTACAGTTATGGTATCAGAGCGGGGTTTTAAGAGATTGAGATTAGAAGTTTGGTGACTGTAATGAGGATATGGGTACTCTACATATGTATTATTTCGAGATACTCGTATGTAGAATGTTGTTTTCGATACTGTATCATTCAGGTACATTTTTAAAATTTTCTATATTATATATCTTTAATAAAATTATGTTTCTTTTCAGCTATATCTTAAGATTCCTCTTGTAGATTAGCCCCATAAGAGATTGCTCCAAATCAAGGCTCATCGATACCACATGAGTCTGCGCCTAGGGGAAGGGGGCGTTCAGCTCGTAGAAGGCTCATGATAAGGGTACCTCCTGCAGCTGAAGCACCAGCACCTCAAACTGCTCATATTGGAATGAACAAAATCATCAAACCTTATAGACTATAGTTAATCTTATGACCCAACAGAAACAACAAGCTCACGCTCAAGCCGTACCTCCCCCACCACCCATCCAATTATAACCCCAAGCTTCCATAGGTCATGGCAAGAGTAAGTTGTGACATTATAAGAGTTTAGAAAATTTCACCCACCGGCTTTTTTTGGGACTGAGTCTAACCCTAACCTTAGTAGTTTCATAGAAGAATGTGATCGAATTTATCTAGCTTTGGGGTGTACCCCTATTAGAGCAGTTCATTAGTGTTTTTTCAACTTCAAGATCTAGCTCATGCCTGGTATCAATCATATTACCAAAATAGGCCTATTACAGCTCCACCTCTTCAATGTGATGAATTCAGTGAAGCTTTCTTAACACAGTTTTTTCTTGAGAGTGTGAGGGATGCTATAACTAGAGAGTTTGAATAGTTGGTACAAGTCAAACGAATGATGGTGATGGAGTATGCTATAACATTTACCCTATAATCACGATTTGCTCATCATCTCGTCACCACTGAGGAAATGAAAGTAAAAATAATTGTCAATGGGTTGTGCGATTACTTGTTTAGATCTAACTTGGTAACCCCAGAAATGACTTACAAACAAGTCTTGAACGCAACATTACAATTTGAGGCGAATGTGTAAGGGAGTCGTATAGTGAAGGAGGTTCAAAAGAAGGTAATGTATGAGGTAGCAGGGAAACTTCTCAGCATGAGACTGGTAGGACTCAGGGTGGGCCTACTCATTCTCAGGGCATGACATGCCATGAGACATCTGGATATAGAATTTGTAGGAGAGGTCATTTTCAGGGTGCTGTATCACAATCCATGACATAGGCTTCAACAGTTAATCCTAGAGTACCCGCTTGTTTTATTTATGGTCTACCTCATCGAGGAGAGTTTAGAAAGGTATCAGGAGCAAGCTTTTAGTGCGTTCAAATGAGGCACTTTGTTAAAGATTGCTCTTCCCTTATACATCAACCGTTACATAATTTACTGGGGGTGATTGGGAATGTCCAAGGGTAGGTTTCAAGAGGACGAGGTTATGGAGACTAGAGATAGTTTGAGAGGAGTCAGTCTTATGGAGGGATGGGTCATCCATCATTCGATATAGGACAGATGCAGATGTTTGCTTTAACCCATCAGATGCTCAAGCTTCAAGCTTCGTGGTGACATGTATTTTGACAATTGAATCCTTTCGTGCTAGAACATTATTTGATCCTAGAGCCACTCATTCTTTTAGCATCTCCTTATTTTTTATCAAGTTTGAAAAGAGAATTGAAAGTATTAGAACCTTCACTTTCTGTGTCCACGCCATTGAGCAGTGCTACTGTAGTATCGAATGTTTTGAAGTCTTGCAAAATAGATGTGGGGCAACATGTGTATCCTATTGATTTGATCGTGTTAGGAATTATTGATTTTGATGTAATTCTGGGAATAGATTGGTTATCCCGATTTAGATTATAGAAAAAAGTAGTGACTCTGCGAATTCCAGGGGAAATGGAAGTAGAATTTCAGAAGACATGAGTGAGGTTCCATATAATTTGATTTCAACAATTAGTGCACGTAAAAGGTACCTAGCTTATGTGATTGTTACAGAAGGGAGCCAAACAGAACTTAATCTAATTATGGTAGCTAGATGTATCCGGATATATTTCCAAAAGAATTATCGGGTCTACCACCAAAAAGAGAGATTGAGTTTTACAGTGATGTTGTTTCGAAAACTCAACCCATTTCTATCACTCCCTACCAAATGGCGCCTGCTGAATCAAAGGAGATAAAGGTTCAACTCCACGATCTTTTGGATAAAAGTTTTATTCGGTCGAGTACTTCTCCATAGGGTGCACTGGTGTTATTTGTTAAAAAGAAAGATGACACACTCTGATTATGTATTGACTATCGATAGTTGAATAAAGCTATCATCAAGAACAAATATCCCCTACCGCAGATTGATGATTTGTTTGATCAACTATAAGGGGTAAGATTTTTTTCGAAGATTGACTTGTGATCAGGTTATCACCAACTTCGGATTAGAACTGAGGATATTCCAAAAACAACATTCCGAACTCATGAGATCATGAGTGCAACTTGTATATGACCTTACAAACTTTAAGGGAGCATAGGTTATATGCAGAGTTTTCTAAGTGTGAATTTTGGCTATCTGAAGTGGGTTTATTATGGCACGTGGTGTCGAAAGATAGTATAACTGTTGATATGAAGAAAGTTGAAGTAGTGCAAAGTGGCCACGTCCTAAAATTTCCTCGAGATTAGAAGTTTTCAGGGATTAGCAGGATATTATCGGAGGTTTGTGGAGAACTTTTCTAGTATAGTAGCACTTTTAACTCGATTAACTCATAAATGGGTAAAGTTTATGTGGACTGATGGGTGTGAAAAGATTTTTCAAGAGTTGAAGGGGTGTTTGACTTTAGCCTCTGTACTAGCCCCACCATCAGGCTCAAGCAGTTTTGTGGTATTTTATGATGCCTCTAGAGTGGGAATGGGCTGCGTGTTGATGCAGCATGGCAGATTTATTGCATACGTATCCAGGCAGTTGAAATTTTATGAGCAGAATTATCCTACCCATGATTTATAAATGGTTGCCGTAGTTTTTGCCCTCAAGATTTGGAGACATTATGTGTACAGTGAGCAGTTTGAGGTTTACACTGATCATAAGAGTTTAAAAGTATAGCTTTGATCATACAGACATAAACTTGAGACAAAGAAGGTGGGTGGAATTCTTAAAAGATTACGATTGCTCTATTTTGTATCATCCAGGAAAAGGAAACATGATGGTTGATGCGTTAAGTAGAAAATCTGTTGGAAGTTTTGCTTATTTACCGATGGACATAAGGAATAGAGTATGAGAACTGCATCAATGTTTACAAAGTGGCGTAGAGCTTCAGCTTTCTAAATTCAAGGTATTATGGGCATAAATTCAAGTTAAGTCGATCCTTCTCGAAGAGATAGAATAAGCGTAGTCAACCAATGCATATATCCAAATTAAGAAAGACAATATATTGCGAGGTGATAAAATAGAGTTTCAGGTTGATGAGCAGGGTGTTTTGAAGTTTAATGATCGTATAGTGGTTCCTGTATAAGCAAAATTACAGAGGAAGATTATGGAAATGGCTCACGCGTCTTCTTATACTATGCACCTTGGCACGATAAAAATATATCGGGATTTAAAACAGTTCTATTGGTGGGAAGGAATGAAGAGGGATGCAGCAGAGTTTGTATCCAAGTGCCTCACTTGTCAACAAGTGAAAGAAGAGCATCAGAAACCTGTAAGTACGCTTCAAGGTTTAGAAATTCCATAATGGAAGTGGGATAAAATCACCATGCTTTCGTTACGGGTCTTCCACGGACATAGAAGGGTTTTGACTTGATTTGGGTGATAGTGGACAAACTGATGAAATTAGCGCATTTTCTTCCAGTAAGAACCACCTGTGATAGTGGAAAAACTGATGAAACTACCACATTTTCTTCCAGTAAGAACCACCTACTCGGCATCTCAGTATGTCTAGATTTACCTATATAATATTATGTCCTTGCATAGAGTACCCATTTCTATTGTATCTAATCGAGGTACATAATTCACCTCAAAATTCTGGAAGTCTTTTCAAGAGGCTCTGAGTACTTAGTTGCGGTTTAGTACAGTTTTTCACCCCAGAAAAGGGAAATCTGAGCGTACCATCCAGACCTCAGAGGATATGCTGAGGGCCTGCACTTAAGACGTTGAGGGAAGTTGGGATGGGTACCTACAATTGATTGAATTTGCTTATAATAATAGCCATCATTTTAGTATTCAAATGGCGCCATTTGAGGCCCTATATAAGCATAAATGTCGATCTCATATGGGATGGTTTGAGGTTGAAGAGACCAAATTATTGGGTCTAGATCTAGTTCAAGATTCAATAGAAATGATAAATTGTTGGGGTTTTTAGGCGATGGGTGCAGCAGAAGCGCGGTTCGGGCGAAATCATATTTTAAATTTTTTTAAAAATACCAAATAATTATTCAATATCTAATATGAATAATTTATTCATATTTCACCTAAACCTATTTATTCAATATCAAGTATTGACATAAATAAGGTTGAAATTTCGCAAAACTTTTACAAAAACTATTTTTTCCGTAAAATGGCATAAAACGTGTTTTTGACCGAACCGACCACCCGACACTTATGGGGAATGCCCAGGTCAGCCCCAATAGTGTCAGGGCAGTTCATGGGCGGTCCAAATAGTGACGAATTCACTGTTTGAATAGCCGTCACCTAGTTGGCTCAAAATCCACCCGGTAACGCTATTTTTAGCTCGTTTTCGCTTATTTCAACTCGGAAACACTTTCCGGAAATTGTTCAAACTCCCAAAACACATCCAATACATTCATAAGATATCAATTTTGTCACAAAATTTCCAGATATTCTAGGTCTGAAACAGTAAATGAAATTGCCCATTTTCATGCTTTAAATCTAATTTTTGAAAGATTAATCTAATTAATCCAACATCCATTCAAAGCCACCACACATAAAGAACTCTAGAACAATTTTAGGCATAATAAGAGTGACTATCACACTCTAGAATGGCAACAAGGTTGTCCAACAACACAAAGCTCAATTCACACTTACACATGCTTAAACACTTCCAATTCACCATCCAACAACAAAATCCCCAAATTTCATAGAAATGAAGAAACCCTAGATCTCATAAGATCAACAAGAAACAGGAAACAAATTTTCCAAACTTAGGGATTTGAAAAATTACCTTAAATCTCCTAATTCCTTAGTCTTTTTGTTTTTCTTATTTTCCTTCATTTCTTTCCTTGGATCATCAAGAAAATTTGGAGAGCCTTTTATGGAGGTGTTATTTGGTCAAGAGCTCCCATGGAAGCAAAAGAAAAAATTTCAATTTAAAAGGAAAGAGATGATCGACTCCAAGGGCAATTGTGTCCATAAAAATTTGATCCAATCAAATAAAAACATTAAACTTTATACTAACCAATCATAATTGGACAAATAAAGTTTAATTAAGTTATACCATTTTTCCAATAATAATCAACTATATTTCACAACATTTAGGAAATATTAATATTATTAAACTATTCAAATATTTAACATTAAATATCTAAATAATTAATTAATATAATAATTATTATATATGTATTTTTATTTACAATAAATAACAAATACATATATTTTTGGCATGTGTCAAAATCTAATTTGATGAATAATTAATGTATATCTAATCGTATTATGTATCAAATATAAATACACAATAATTATTATCGGACAAAATCCCCTAATGCATGTGTTATTGTTTAACCTATTAAATGATTCGAATTAACTCATTTAATCTGGTGAAGTATTATGAATAATCTGTATTATTCATATCGAGTTGCCCAAGTGTTCAATGAGTACACTTCATATTGTGAGACTCTCTAAGTTTAGGTTTATCCATCACGAAATCCAATTTCGTGTCCATAATCCACCCACTCATGGATTATGATGACCATGAATAATCTTGCTAAACTATGCAAGTCGAGGTCATTGCATACGTATAATCCCTCTGTCACAGGCTATCTGTATTATACCTGGGATATATATGAAAATGTCAAATCCGTTCGGTATAATACAGTCGACTTTCAATTTACGATCTCTAATAGCACTCGAAACTGATTTCCGAAGTTATACCACGGTCATGGATTTACTAGATTGTAAAAACGTGAGGATGCCTATGCCCTGTACACATGACTGACCAATCCTATCTTGATACACACTAGATATCATGAGCATCAGTCCACACCCAATGAATAGGCGGAGGTTTGATCATGAATAGATCGTTGACGTGACTGCCATCAAAGTGTGGAGGATAACTCATATATCTCACTGTGGTATCTCAAGTCGAAGGACCACTATGCTCGCTCAACTCGAGAAGGTTCCTATTGACGTTGGTGTACCATCTATTAGGAAACCTTCAATGAGTCGTTCAGTGTCTTATCAAATAAACACCTACATGTCTATACGAGTCTCCTTAGACTCATGGTTCACTGGGATAAACCATAGGACCAAGTCACGATATACGACATGTACTGGTCTCAACGGATTTTACAAACCGACCCGTGTTAGTAAATCTTGACCAGAAACTTTATTTAAGGATATACAACTAATAGTGGGCTTCCTAATGTCAATTACAAACTACGTTGTAACTGCGCACTATACTGTAAATCCTAGGATCTTTGTCTAATATACACGTATCACTGAACCAGATTCAGTTTCGATCTAATCGTAATCAGATATCTAATCGCAATTAGATCGAATAAGCGTATAAAAGTCAAGGGTGCTACCGTTCAATTAGTAATATTATGAAAATTGAATCGCTTGGATTTATAATTCAGACATAAATACTATCCGGATTGGCACTCCGAG